>WNWK01019569.1:0-37513 GCA_009830355.1 Cherax destructor
TGAACCAAGGTCCCTTTTTGTGAGCCATTGGGGTTATCCTGATTACGAAGTTTTGGAAAAACCCAAAAGTCACATTGAACCCTCGTTTACCTCTGTATAAAGGTCATATTGAACCTTTTCTTACCTCTGTATAACGGTCACATTGAACCCTCGCTTACCTCTGTATAACGGGCACATTGAACCCACTTACCTCTGTATAACGGTCACATTGAACCCCCGCTTACCTCTACATAACGCCCATAAAGGCATCCAAAGTGAACCCCTATTTTATAAAAATTATATTTGTTTTAAAAAAATTTAAAAATTTATAAAGTTAGTGCTCAAAAACATAATTAGAGATAATATAAGTCCGGATATTCTTATATTTTAATCAGAAGGAGATGTCCCATACGCCAGATGGGTTTGAAAAAGGCTCTTGATGGGGGGGTCCGGGTGCTTTGGGCGGCTCTTGATCTAAAGAAGTGGATCAACCATCCCCTTCAATAGAATCTGGTTATTCTCTATTACCTTACGAGTTAAGTGTCTCCCCCTGGATAACAATAATAATAATAAAAAAATAATAATAATAATAATAATAATAATAATAATAATGACAGAAAAAAAAAAATTTGTTATTAATTAAATGCCCCCACTGAGGCTAGGTCCGCTCACACTGGGCAGGTGTCTCACCCCCACTGGGTAGGGGTCTCAGCTCTCACACTGAGGCTAGGTGTCTCAGCTCCACCTGAGGTCAGGTATCTCGCCTCCCCTGGGTCAGGTGTCTCGCTCTCCCCGAGGGCAGGATTTAGCTCTCACCTGAGGCTAGGTGTCTCAGCTCTCACACTGAGGCGTGTCTCGCTCACACTGAGGGTAGGGGTCTCAGCTCTCCCCCGAGGTCAGGTATCTCGCCCCCACACTGAGGGTGGTGTCTCGCTCTCCCACTGAGGTCAGGATCTCAGCCCCACACTGAGGCTAGGGGTCTCAGCCTCCCCCGAGGTCAGGTGTCTCAGCCTCCCCTGGGCTAGGTGTCTCGCCTCACATGAGGGTAGGTGTCTCAGCTCTACACTAGGTGGTGTCTGTCTCCCACGAGGTCAGGATCTCAGCTCTCCCCTGAGGCAGGTGTCTCAGCCCCACACTGAGGCCGGGGTCTCAGCCCCCCTGAGGGCCAGGTGTCTCAGCTCCACACTGAGGGCAGGTGTCTCAGCTCTCACACTGAGGTCAGGTTCTCCTCACACTGAGGTCAGGTGTCTCGCTCCCCACTGAGGCCAGGTGTCTCAGCTCACTTTAGGGTACAGTCTCAGCTCCCCTGGGGGCCCGGGGTCTCAGCTCACACTGAGGGCCCGGTGTCTGCTCCTGAGGTAAATCTCAGCTCACCCGAGGCCAGGTGTCTCAGCTCTCCCCTGAGGCCAGGTGTCTCAGCCCCACGGGAGGGGTCTCAGCTCCACCCGAGGCTAGATCTCAGCTCTCACACTGAGGCAGGTGTCTCAGCCCCACACTGGGGCGATGTCTCAGCTCTCACACTGAAGTCAGGTGTCTCAGCCCCACACTGAGGCCAGGTGTCTCAGCCCCACACTGAGGCTAGCAGTCTCAGCTCACACTGACTAGCGTCTCAGCCCCAACTGAGGTGGTGTTTTCCCTCACACTGAGGCCATGTGTCTCAGCTCAATTGAGGCTAACCAGTACCTGAGCCAGGTGTCTCAGCTCCACTGAGGCCAGGTGTCCAGCTCCACTGGAGGGGTGTTAGCTCTCACTTGGGGTCGGGTGCCAGCTCACCCCTGAGGCTAGCAGTCTCAGCTCTCACATGAGGCTAGGTCTCGCTCTCACACTGAGGCTAGCAGTCTCACCCTCCCCTGAGGCCAGGTGCCCAGCTCCCCCTGAGGCCAGGTGTCTCAGCTCCCCTTGGGTCGGGGTTCCAGCTCACCCCTTGGCAGGTCTCAGCTCTCACACTGAGGCTGCAGTCTCAGCCCCACACTGGGGCTGAGTCTCCCCTCCATGGGGCTACGTCTACTCACACTACCCAGGTGTCTCGCTCTCACACTGAGGCCGGGTGTCCCCCGCTCCCCATTGAGGTTGGTGCCCGCTCACACTGGGGTAGCAGTCTCCCCTCACACTTAGGCTGGTCTCAGCTCCATGGGGTGCAGTCTCAGCTCTCCCTGAGGCTACAGTCTCAGCTCCCTGGGGCCGGGTGTCTCAGCCACTTTGGGGCTGGTCTCAGCTCACGAGGCCAGTTTCAGCCCCACCGGCCCCGGGTGTCCACCCACCGGGCTAACAGTCCAGCCCCACACTGAGGCCAGGTGTCTCAGCCCCACACAGGAGGTGTTCGCCCCACCTGGGTCAGATGTCTCAGCTCTCCCTTGGTGTCTCAGCTCTCCCCTGGGGCCAGGTGTTAGCTCCACTGAGGCTGAGTCCAGCTCCCCTTAAAGCAGTCTCAGCTCCCTGACCAGTGTCTCAGCCCCACACTGAGGCCAGGTGTCTCAGCTCCATTGAGGCAAGCAGTTGGCTCCCCTGGGGCCCGGTGTCTCAGCCCCACACTGAGGCCAGGTGTCTCAGCCCCCCCAAATTGAGGCCAGGTGTCTCACTCTAAATTGAGGTCAGGTGTCTCAGTTTCCCACTGGGGCCAGTTAGCCCCACCTGAGGCCAGTTCGCTCCCCTGAGGTAAGTCTCGCTCTCACCTGAGGGGTGTCTCAGTTTCCCCGGGGGCCCGGTGTCTCGCTCCCCACTTGAGGTCAGGTGTTCAGCTCACACACTGTGGCTACGTCTCATCTCACACTGGGGGGCTAGCAGTCTCAGCCCCACACTGGGCTAGCAGTCTCACCTCTCACACTGAGGCTAGCAGTCTGCCTCACACTGAGGCCAGGTGTTCAGCTCTCCCTGAGGCCGGTTTTCCAGCCCCCACATTAGGTTGGTGTCTCAGCTCACCCCTGAGGCTGGTCTCCCTCATGAGGCTAGCAGTCTCAGCTCCACTGAGGCTAGCAGTCTAAACTCCCCCCTGAGGCGGTCTCAGCCCCCCTGGGGCCAGGTGTCTCAGCTCACATTATGCAGTCTCAGCTCACACTGGGGCCAGGTGCCCAGCTCTCACACTGAGGCCAGGTGTCTCAGCTCACACTGTGGCTAGCGTCTCACCTCACACTGTGGCGAGTCTCAGCCCCCACACTGAGGCTGCAGTCTCAGCTCCCCTGGGCTAGCAGTCTCAGCTCTCACACTGTGGCTACAGTCTCCCTCTCACACTGGGCGAGTCTCAGCTCACACTGGGCTAAAGCCCAGCTCTACCTAGGCTAGCATTATAACTGAGGCCAGGTGTTGCTCTCAACTGGGAAAGTGCCAAGCACAGCTTAACGACCAATTACAAAATAATAACCATAGGTTTTAATAGGGGGGATTGGTAAGCCAGGGGAAAGGGGCCTCGTAGATGAAAAGCTCCAGCTGGGTCATCATCAAGGGTAGGTTCGTCAGGAAACACTTGTCCTGTTTCTGACAACTACCAATTTTTCCCGACGGGCTTTTTTCCACTGAATATTTCGGGTTTGATGGGTTTGAGTTGGTTTTTTGCTAAAACTTGAAAAGTATCTGTTCTGAGACGTAAATATACAATAAAAACGCGTTCTGGTACATTTTTCTACAGAAAATTATAAAAAAAAGTGGGCTGGGGAAAAAGGGTCTTACAGGGTTTTCTTAGCTTTTTAAAAACCATCCCCAAAGTTTCCATCCTTTCGGGGGTCGAACCACGGACGTCAGTTTTGACTAGTGGGTTTTCAACAGAACCCGGTCCCCCCCGTAATGCAAAAAGGCCTTTGTTGGGTTTCGGTGATTTTCCTTTTTCATTGTTGCTCAATGAGCTGGCCTTAAAGGCCCTTACTCCTCCATTTTTAAATGGCAATTAGAGAAAAAAGAAAATCATGAAAAAAAAGAAAATCATATTTTTTTATAATGGGCACAAAATATTTTTATCCCTTTATAAAAATATTATATTAAATAATGAAAAAAGGTAAAAATTTGTTTTATCCTTTTTACATTTAGTTTAGAAAACGATAATTTAGAAGATTAAAAAAATAGAAAGTCAAATGTAGGTGGAACTATCAACATGATGGCTGATCTGATGCAGGTCCCGGTCAACGGGGGGCTCAGGTCAATGCTGGTGCGGTCCAATGATGGTGCAGGCACAGGTCATGATGCGGACAGATCACAATGCTGGTGCAGGTCACGGTCTGATTACGATCACGGTCATGATGTGGTGGGGCACAGGTCATGCTGCGGTACGGGTTGAGAAATGCAGTTTTTTTTTGCCTTTGTTTATAATGGTGATCATTACAAAAAAGGACAACCATGAACAATGTGGGAATGAAAACCGGGCCCCAAACCCGGGGCCTCGGGGCGTTGACCCCGGGAACTCTCTCCAGGAACAAGGGAATCAGTTGCTCACTACCCAAATTCTCTCCCGCGTGTTATCTTCTACGGCAAAGCCCCAAAACGGACGGGGGGAACCCCCGATCAGTCATAAAAAATCCCGTAAACAACTCTACTTTCGTCGGTATTCCATCGTTGGGTTACGATGGGCTTTTTATAACAAGTGCTAATTATTCGTCAGTTAATAACGCCTTCCAACCCTGAACACTATCGTCCCGGAAAGCACATCAGTAATAATGGTAGAATTACCGACAAAATGTTAGGTAACGTTTGCTCATGAGCTTTTTCAAGCTTCTTTAAAAAAACGTTCCCCCAAAAAAATCTACTTTAATTAGTATCTGTTTAACCTTGCATAAATGTCCCAACTGTTTAATGTTGGTCCTGAGAAGGAAATTTGGGAAATTTTCTTGATTGTGGTACATTCTTTACTTCAAAGTGAGAGGTTTAGATAATTGATCTCAGAAAAAAAAAAAAAAAAAGCAAAAAAAACGAATTTTGGGAATGAATGTATGGTCAGTTAATTTCAATTTAGATTCCTGCTTTTTATCAGTTTTTTCCCCAGGAAATGTCGATGTCCCCCCCGAAGACAAACACTGAGCCCTTAACCTTGTATCAAGGCGACAGGATCATTCCCTATTTTCCTTTGGTTGTCTACATATTGGTTAAATCGTTTTTTCTTGATTTGCACGGGGTGAAAAACATGTCCCTTGGTCCCCAGCACCCTCTGTATTCCCCGACTCTGAATTTGGCCCCAACCTCTTCACATTTTCCTTAAAAAAATTTGGAGTTTAAAATTTGCCTGATAAAATTTAAAAAAATTATTCCTCAGAGAATACAATGACGAGATTAGGTGTCTTTATGGGCGGGCACATGTAAATGCAGGGGGTGAATGGGGCAGGGGCCCGGGGGCCCCATAAACATTTAGAATCCCTAACGAATGCCCAAAAACGACGGGCCCCAAAAGGGATATATCAAAACCTCCCCTCGGGTCCTTTTGGCGATAAAAATTTTCCCAAAGTCCTGGGCACATCTCGCGGATGGTGGTCCCGATTGAACCAGATATTTCTCTTACAGTGTCACTTTTAGATACAACTTTGACAAATTAAATTTTGATTCATCCGAAAACGAAAAGGGTTTTTCCATTTCTGCAACCAATGATTTGCTCATTCAAGTGCAACTAAAGTTTTTAAAAGGGGGAAAATTTGGGGTTAACCCCCCCTTCGAAACAGGCCTCCTGGTTTTAGGTGGTGTTTGAAAGGGGATATATATTTTATCTTTCTCCTTGTTGTCCCTAAGGGCAAGCATCGCTGCGTCTACGAGACATACATTGTTAGAACCCTTCATTTAGCATTGCTAGACAAGTGACAGGAGACCTCAAGAGTATCTGTAATTGTCTGGCAGGACCAGTTGAACCCCACATGAGGTGATTTCAGAATGCTCCCCGCCCTTTTTAAAGAATTCATTCTTTTTCCAAGAACACTACAATATGACGTTGTCAGAGGGTTTTTAGTTTTGAGATTGCAAAAATACTGGCCTTTTTGATTTCAAAGACTAAAAGTTGAAAAAATGCTGCTTTGTATGCCCCTTTCTTTCCTAAACCAAAATTTAGGTCTGGGCAAAAAAAAAATGCGATTATTTACTACCTAAAATTTTTTTTTTTCCTAAAGTCATTCAGAGGTCGGGGTCTGAAGATATTTAAACAGTCAAAAAAGTTAAGAAAAAGAAATAATGTATTCCAGATGTTAATTTTTGGGTTTTTCCATATATTCCCCCAGTTATTACAAGCATTTAAATATATACAATCCTCAAATTATAATGTAAGCAGGTTTGAATAGAAATAGAGATAGAGTTTAAGATTTAGCACCCCTACAAAAAAAACAGACTAGTATGGTGTTAACCATCTCGAGGTTTGTGGGTCTAAAAACTAGGACCCCCTACATGGTAGCTTTCTTAGGGCTCCCCCCCTCACCCCAATTTGGGCGACCTCCCGCACCTATATTACCCATATTGAAAAGCAACCCATTCAGACCAGCAATGGACCACAGTCCTTCAAATGTTTTTTGATAGCATGCGGGGAAGGGTTACGTGTGACCTTTTTCGAATATAGAATTCAACCCTCTAAAATAACTTTTTTAAAACAAGCTCAAAAAAGCAGATTCGCCCTGAGTCGGCCCCGGCCTTTTGGCGCCTGCTACCTCAAAAGGCATTACCAGGAAAACTTTGGGGGATGGTCGTTCAGTTCCCAAAAAAACGGAGTGGGGAGCGATGACTAGCACGAGCTTCCCAAAGTTTTAACCCAGAGGTAGCCGAAGCCATGATTGATGGATCGACATTAACTTGTTGCGTATTAATTAAATGCACGAGTTAAAAAACAATAAAGAAATCAATACGCCAACAAGCTGCAACAATGTTTAGGCCGCACGCAATGTGCGGTAATGACATTTGCAAAAGCCTGACTCGCGCTGGTGGAATTATCCAAAAACTAAGCAATCAATAAAGCATCATAACGATCAATGTCAAGCAGCAATAAACAATACCCATGAAAATGCTTTGAAATATTTAACCAAAATTTTAAATTTTTTTTTTCCCATATTGAATGTTAGTTATTCATTTTCTGTTAGGGGGGTTTGACGGTTTAATCCCATGTCCCCCATGATGTTTAGGGTTTTGACAGCCTCGCAAAAGCAAAACTCGAAAAATAAACCCTTTCCCCGGACAACATTGTAGCATGTTACAGAAACCGAAATGTTTTTCATGAAGATTTTTGCCGTTTAACAGGGTGGAACAATTTACACAGAAAAAATTTTTAACAACCCCAAATTTTCAAGGAAATGTTTCCCACCCATGACCCCCCCCCCACAATACCCCCCCGACACAATGCCCCCACCACCAAACAATGCATCCCCCACGACAAAAAGCACCCCCCACCAACAATGCCACCCACCACCCACACAATCCACCCCCACCACACTCCCCCACCACCGACCAATGCCCCCCCCCACCACCACACTGCCCCCCCCCCACCACCACCGCACAATGCCACCCACCACCAAAACAATGCCATCCCCAGCACTGCCACCCCCCAGTGCCCCCCCCCCATCGACACAATGCCACCCCCCTCTTAGAGGTTTTCCCCTACGTGCCACCCACCATCACCAAGTGACCCACACTCAAAGCCAGCGACCGTCACTACAGTGTCCTTTCCAAAAAGTGCCACCCACCGTCACCCCGTGCCACCTTAGTGACACCACAATATTTACATATTCCACCTCACCCCCAGGTCGCGTTAACTCTTTCTTGTTTGATTAAAGTAAACAGTGACCTCAGGCTTCCCGGGAATGGTGGGCGTGTTGCAAAAAAAAAAAAAAAAAAAAGAGGAGAGAGAGAGAGAGAGAGAGAGAGAGAGAGAGAGAGAGAGAGAGAGAGAGAGAAAGAAACCTCCCTCCACACCAGAATATTTTGGGCCCACATCAACGTGCATCAACATTAAAAACATTCTCCCCTCGACTACCATGATCCCTTCTTATTACTCACCCGTCATACCATGGTCCCTTCTTATTACCACCCGTCGATTACCATGGCCCCTTTTTATTACTCCCCCGTCGATAACCATGGTCCCCTTCTTTTACTCACCCATCATACCATATATTTCTTTACCCCCTGTCACAATTAAACTCTTATTGGTTTAAAAAAGCACGAGAACAAACACTAGGACATATTGACTAGACCAAGTTTGGGTCCTGGGACCTTGATCACTTCTAACATACAGAGGTTGACTGACATATATAGGCGGAGAGGAGGTGGTGACATGATAACCTAAGAATGACAATTTATCGGGGGTAATAAACCAAAGGGTTTTTGACACCCCTTTTTATTATTCACCCCTCGACCAAGGAAATGACGACTCACCCGTCGACCACCACGTGCAACTGGCTTGACTCTCACCCCTCGACCCCCAGATAATTATCCTCTAACACTTACCTCAGGGGAATCCTTTCACTACTGCTTCCTTTGTGAGGCTCGGAAATTAAAAATTTAGCCACGATAACAAATTATTAAGACGCTGGAAAAAAAAACTCTTTGACTAGAAGTGACCAAGATTTAAGAAATAGCCGGGCGTCTCAGATAAAGCAGGATTCGAAAATATAAATAAATTTGGGAAAGGGAACTGGTCAATAGGACGTAAAAACAACTTGTGGGCTCTGTGGGTCAATTCTTTTCTTTGGGGAAAGAGTTCGGCTGCACTTTCTTTAAGAAATAGTTGAATGCTGAAGGGGATGGTGGGGTTTTTAGGGTTCCCGAAGTTCACTCTTCACATTTCAAAGACTACTTCTTCCCTCCGGCACTAACTGTGTCTTCAGGAACGACAGCCGTCTGGGTGATGTATGTGTTGGGGGTACGGTGTTGTTAAAGTGTTTTGGAAGTGACAGGTGTTGCTACACGAGTTGTGGAAGTGACGGGTGTTGCTACCAAAATTGTGGAAGTGACAGGTGTTGCTACACGTGTTGTGGAAGTGTCAGGTGTTGCTACAGTTTTTGGAAGGACATGTTGCTACACGTGTTGTGGAATGACAGGTGTTGTTACACCTGTTTGGGAGTGACAGGTGTTGCTACACGAGTTGTGGGAGGACAGGTGTTGCTAAAAGAGTTGTGGGAGTGACAGGTGTTGCTCCCGTGTTGTGGGAGTGACAGGTGTTGTTAAAATGTTGTGGGAGTGACAGGTGTTGCTCCCGTTTGTGGGGGGAGTATACATAAACTGCAGTTTATTATTTTTAAATCTGTTGACCCTATACAAGATAATACGACACATGTGCGACAGTTAGGTATCTTTATTCCTTAACATGTCGCCTAACAGTACTTCTTCAGTCGAATACAGAGGAGGAAACAGAAACAGTGGAGATGTAAACACGATATAATCAGTCCATCAGCCTCGAAGAGGGAGGTGGTCAGTCCCCATGGAGAAGAGTTCTGCTACACAGTCTGGGACAATGTGCAGCTGAAGCAATAAATAGAGATTTATATACAGCCAAGGTGAACCTCTGACGCTACAGTTAACGATGTATATTATTCAGAGCTCTAAGTAAATGTATTAAAGCGAATATTTAGTTTTTATATCGTCCTCATTCTTTCCCTGTTGGGACAGTCACTGACGACCACAGAATGTTGGGGACAGTCACTGACGACCACAGAATGTTGGGAGTCACTGACGACCAGCAGAATGTTTGAAGTCACTGACGACCACAGAAGGGGGACAGTCCACGACCCGCAGAATGTTGGTGACAGTCACTGACGACCAGCAGAATGTTGGGACAGTCACTGACGACCAGCAGAATGTTGGTGACGTCACTGACGACCAGCAGAATGTTGGTGACAGTCACTGACGACCAGCAAAATTGGGACAGTCCGACGACCAGCAGAATGTTGGTGACAGTCATGACGACCAGAGAATGTTGGTGACAGTCACTGCGACCAGCAGAATGTTGGTGAAGTCACTGCGACCAGAGAATGTTGGTGACAGTCACTGGCGACCAGCAGAATGTTGGTGACATCCCGACGACCAGCGAATGTTGGTGACAGTCACTGACGACCAGAGAATTTGGGACATCACTGCGACCAGCAAATGTTGGTGACGTCACTGACGACCCGAGAATGTTGGTGACAGTCACTGGCGACCAGAGAATTTGGTGACAGTCACTGACGACCAGCAGAATGTTGGGGACAGTCACTGCGACCAGAGAATGTTGGTGAAGTCACTGACGACCAGTAGAATTTTGACGTCACTGGCGAAAGAATGTTTGACAGTCACTGACACCAGAGAATGTTGGGGGACAGTCACTGGCGACCAGAGAATTTGGTGACAGTCACTGCGACCAGCAGAATGGGTGCGATGCGACCACAGAATGTTGGGGCAGTCACTGGCGCCCGCAGAATGTTTGGGGCCGTCCGGCGACCAGCAGAATGTTGGTGGTCACCGGGGACCAGAGAAGGGTGCCAGTCACTCGACCAGCAGAATTTGTGCCAGTCACTGGCCAGAGAATGTTGGGGCCCGTCACTGGCCAGAGAATTTGGTGACAGTCACTGACGACCAGCAGAAGTTGGTGACGTCACTGACGACCAGAGAATGTTTGGGGACAGTCACTGACGACCAGAGAATGTTGGTGCAGTCACTGACGACCACAGAATGTTGGTGCCCGTCACACGACCAGCAGAAGGGGGCAGTCACTAACCAGCAGAATGGGGCCCGTCACTGACACCCGCAGAATGTTGGGCGTCCAGCCACAGAATGTTTGGGGCCAGTCACTGGAACGAACCAGCAGGATGTTAAAGATAGTTGTGCCGAGGTTTTTCCAATATCAGGAGATTAAACCAGGGAAATTAAAAAAATTTTTTAAAAGGCGAACCTTTTAGCAGGTGGTAAGTGGCCTTAATAAGAAAACTGTAAGGTAACTTATGTGATGTAACCTAATGTAGTGTAACTTCTGGGATGTAATTTGATGTAACAGATTAATTTAAAATTTTTTAACAAGAGGCATTGTATCTTGACGTAAAGTAACTTAAGGGAATTGAGGGGGGTTCAGTGTATTTAAAACTGGTACAACATTTTTACAGTATAATACAACAGTAAGATACAACAGTATAATACAAAAAATAAGATACAACAGTAAATACAAAAGTAAAAATACAACAGTACAATACAAAAGTAAGATACAACAGTATAATACAACGTATAATACAGTGTGGTACAACAGTATAATACAACAGTATGATACAACAGAAAAAAAACAGTAAGACACAACAGTATAATTGAACAGTAAAATACAACGCAGATGTTTCTCGCATTTATGGATACATTAAAAATATATTATTTATATTTCATGAAGCACTGACTGATGTGGGAGGTTCAGAGCACTGAACCCATTTTTTGGGGGGTGGTTCAGAGCACTGAACCCATGTGGGTTTCAGAGCACTGAACCCATGTGGGGGGGGTTTCACAGCACTGAACCCATGGGGGTGGTTCACAGCACTGAACCCATGTGGGTGGTTTTCAGAGCACTGAACCCATGGGGGGTGGTTCAAGCACTGAACCCATGGGGGGTGGTTCAGGCACTAAACCCTGTGTGGGGTGGGGTTCGGGGCACTGAACCCCTGGGGGGAGTGTTCCAAGCCAAACCCATGTGGGTGGTTACAGCACTGAACCCATGGGGGTGGTTCAGAGCACTGAACCCATGTGGGGTGGTTCAAGCACTGAACCCATGTGGGTGGTTCAGAGCACTGAACTCTGTGGGGTGGTTCAAGCCTGAACCCATGTGGGGGGTGGTTCAAGGCACTGAACCCATGGGGGGTGGTTCACGCACTGAACCCATGTGGGTGGTTCAGGCACTGAACTCGTGTGGGTGGTTCAGAGCCAGTAGTGATTATTATGGGAGCCCCAAAACCCTAGGGTTTATCAAGCTGTGGGGCCCGGGGGGGGAGAAACGGAGCGTCACTATCAAGTGTTTTCTTTACTGGGGGTTTCCCGGGGGGGGTCCCCGCCCCGGACCTGTCTACGGAAGGGTTTACCTGGGTGACGTTTTGACCAGCCAGACTGTTAGTGTTTCCGGGTCGTAATGCGACGTAAGGTATTTTATAAAATTATCTACATCGCTGTGACCAGTTCCTGAGGTGACCTCTGGCCACACAGCGCTGAAAAGGGTGTTTATACGGGACTGGACAAATGTGAGACAATTAGGTTGACCCAAGGGAATGGAAGATGTAAAACTCTAAAATTTAAGGGAAAATCCCAAATTTTCCCGATCGTTTTGAAATCATTTTGACGAGAAAAGTTCGTCTTTAAGTAGAGAAACAGAATACATTCCACGTTTCCACAGTTATAAATGCTGCGGTGATGGGAGAAATGTGAAAAAGGACATTTGTGTACAGGCCCGGATATTTATTAAAGGAAGCGTTTCGCCAAGAGTGAAGAAACGTTTCCGAAATGAATTAAATGGTTTGACATTTGTGCAGTATTTGGGTATCGACTCCTGGCTCAGGGACTGATTGCCTAAACTCCTCACCCTTTCCCCCAATTTTTCTGTATTGGACTGAAGAAGCCACTGGGTTGGGGAAAAGTTTCCCGAATAAAAATATAAAAATGTTCTCAACTGCATACAAGTGACTTTTCTTAACTGTTGTAAAAAAAAACTTACAGGAAATTGAATTAATTGAATTTAAATTTTGGGCCCCACATCCCATGATATTGCAAACCCAAACCAAGTGGAAAACATCCTCTCCTTGGGTCTTTTAAATGAGTTCGTCCAAGGGAAACCCTAACATCGGGGACATACAAGTATATATAAAAAAATTAACACGTCGGCGTCTCCCCGAGGAGGGTTTTTCCCAAAAAAAAAGAAAAGCCCCAAAAAAAAATACTTTTATTATCATTCAATACTTTCACCACACTCCATAATCACTGTCTTTGCGGGAAGCCCAAGCCCCTCCCCCCAAAACCTCCTTTCCCCCTTCCCCCAAACCCTTTTTCGAGGACGACCCTATATCTGTATCTTCAAAAAAATAATCTCGACAGTCAGTTCCCATCCCTTTTTCCAGGCCCCCCCCCAGTTTATTTTACGGTAAACCGACATACGTGTCTTTTAATTCGTATCTTTTAATTTGAGGTAGCAACACTGTATGACCCACAGGGTCATACAGTGTTGCATTCGAGATAAAAGCAGGTCACACAAGACCAGAGATACTTCAGTTGGCACACTGGAGACCGCGGGAGATGCAGATGCTGTACTGTGATGGAGATTGATGGACTGATGAAGAATTAGTCACATGTGCAACATCTGACGTTTCGCCCTCCAGTGGCTTTATCAATACAAATTCAAGGGCATAATGGGAAGACTGTAGAACTATATACAAAGACGAGGTAATCATTCCCTCAGTCTTGGTGACGGATACCGTAGTCTTCAGTACTACAGTACCCTTCAACTCCAGGCTGAGGGACTGATTACCTCAAACTCCTCATTTTCCACTATTCATGTCTGTACCGGACTGATAAAGCCACTGGTGTCCCGTAGCTCGATCGCTAGCGCACTCAGATCACACACTGAGGTCCGGGGTTCGAATCTCCTCCGGTGCGGCTGGAAAACATTAGGGACGTGTTTCCATAAGACACCTGCTGTCCCTGTCCCTGTTCACCCATCAGTTTAAAATGGGTACCTGGGTGTTAGTGGACTGGTGTGGGTCGCATCCTGGGACAAAACTGACCTAATTTGCCCGAAATATGTCATTAATGTCAGCTAGGCCTGTATACCTTGCACATGTACTTGTAGTAAATAAAGATATTATTATTATTACTGTCTGGCTATAGATATATTCTATATTGGCCCATGCAAGAGACTAAGTAATATTTTAGAGCGCCAGGGGGAATTGTGTTAACGGCTAAGGGCCAGAACCTACTGCCTGACACAGTGACCGTTTACCCCACATGAGGTCGGTCAGGTGAACAGGCAGCTAAACTAGCGTCCGGTCATTTACCTGATGCATTAAGACAATTGCACAATTATTGACAAACAGATTCCAATAATAACCTAACATTATTATTATAACAATAAAAAGAGGAATAACTAAACCAACAAACATATATATGATAAAAATTAAAGAGCAATATCGTAGTATCATGATACATGAGGTCAGATAATAATATAAAGTCGGAAATCTTTACTTTAGCTATTAGTGAAGAAATCCGCTATGTAATATTAAGTGAAACATCGTAACTGGAATATTACTCAAATATTAAATGTCGTGTATGGGCATTATTACAACCTCAGGTTCAATGGCCTGTTAACCTGAGTGTAAAGGGAGCTTGGAGCAAAGAAACACAGTAGAAGATGTATTGAAATTGTATTTCCTTCAAAAAATCAGTTAGATTAATTCCAGACTTTTGTCTTTTCCTTCACCAAGTAATTGTGATTATATAAGACTTTTGTCTTTTCCTTCACCAAGTATAACAAAGTGCTGTTTACACATATGTACACTATATACAAAGGAGTAGTGTTTAGTGCACGCCACAGTTGTCTAGGCTAAGCAGCAGCCAAAATACAGACAACTTTCCACAACCAGCTCTATGCAGGAATTCCAATGACAAACCGCAGTGGTATCCACGTCACCTTTGTCATTGTTAAACTCGCATTTTAATTGGCTGAACCGAGTCGTTGATTTGATGATGGGGCCCCATCACCAACCCTTAACGATGGTTCGCTGGTTGGAGGAGCCTATGTGGGTGTGTTTAACATGCTCCTCATTCGTCGCCCAGCTCTCGCCGCAGCAGGTTGTCTGGTGCTGGCCTCTGGTGGCACAGAGACCTTGGATATTTTCACTACAAAATGGCGAGCGGCGTTCAGACGGAGGATAAACACTGTATGTGTTGAGTTGGTAAAGGGCTGTGTACCCTTCGACGGCAGCTGTTATCTTGCCCACCGTTCTACGAGACGTTTATGGATTAGATAATGAGGACATCTATGGGATTGCGCTCAATGGGAGTACAAGAATCTTCGTGAAACTGTCGTCCACCGGCGTTTATGAGAGGTTGGTGGAGAAATATGAGGAAGTATGCATGCACTATCAATGCTACCTTGAAGTGAAACTCAAAGATGTTTCTAAGCACTATACATATGTCAAAATTCGTAATTTGCCGTTCGAAGCGGATGAGCAAGACATCCGGCATGTTTTCAAGATTATGGAGTCATCCACTATGCAACGATGGGACGATGGACTGAAGGAATCTATGAGGGATTCCCGGAAGGTTCCTTTACCCTCAAGATGACCTGAAGCGGGCCATACCGTCTTTGTGGTCTTGGAAGAGTTTAGAACTCAAGTTTATGTGACCTACGCAGGTCAAAGACGGACATGCAGACTCTGTGGTTCCTATGGACA
This sequence comes from Cherax destructor, assembly GCA_009830355.1. Classification (NCBI taxonomy): domain Eukaryota; kingdom Metazoa; phylum Arthropoda; class Malacostraca; order Decapoda; family Parastacidae; genus Cherax; species Cherax destructor. The sequence continues at coordinate 15,300 of WNWK01019569.1, forward strand.
TATTGCTGCAGAGTGTGACAGGAGGCAGGGACAGCAATATGGTACAAGGAATGTGGTGAATGTTACGGAAGTGGAGCCTACTGTACGGGTTGAGGAAGTGGTAGTGGCGCCCAAAGGCATATGGAGTGAGATTGTGAAAGGCCCGGAGGAGATATGTCGTACTTTGCCAACTGTGTCGCAGGACACAGCGGTGCTGAGACAGCAGTACAGAGGAGTGCTGTAGATTTGGAAGATGCTGCATTACCGGAGGAATTGGGGATTTTTGGATACTCCCAGGATGGGGAGTTTTGGAAGCCAGTGAGGCTGCAGTAAAGTTAATGGGTGCTGAGGGGGTGTTGGGTGATGGGGCTGATTCCAGCTGTTTGGATATACAGGAGGTGCAGGTAACAGTGCACAGGGAGGATAGTGGGTCAAACATGGATATTAGTTCTGAATCACGGAAGCGATCCATGGTAGTGTCAGATGATGAAGTCCTGACGCCTGGCCAAAAGTCAGGCAAGAAGATATGGGTGGAGGCACCACAAACGGGACAAGGGGGGGTGCAGAGGGCAGAAAAGGTAAAGGGTGTGCAGGACAACAGTAAGGTTACTGAAGCCCAGAAAAGCACGAAGCAGAAAGTATGTAAGTCAAAAGGAAAACCACCTCTATCTTATTCAAGTGTATCTCGTTTAACGTGAATGGTCTGAAGGCCGAGGTTAAGAGGAAATGGGTTGAGGTGACTTTGCGACGGTATGCGGTGGACATAGGCTTCTTACAGGAGCACAATTTCAGGTATGGTAGAGATTTGTTGTGCAAGGGTATAAAGTGTATGCGGGTAGCTCGGGAAGCTTCAAGGGAGGGGTTGCGGTAGTAGTGAGGAGTCCAGTCCCTTTCAGTTGTTGACTTGGGAGGAGGGAGGGAGGGAGGATAGTCAGAGTTCATGGGGTATGGGGGTGAGAGTTACTTTCATGGGAGTATATATGCCAGCTGTAAGAAATAAACGGATTAAGGAGGATTTTGTGAGGGATCATTTAGTTTATTTCATGGGAGGTTTAGCTGAGGTTACGATAATTGGGGGCGACTGGAACTGTGTAATTAGGAAGAAGGATGTCGAACCCCGTGAAGCTGGGTGTGTCTTAAGTATTTTGAGGGATGTGTTGGGGAGTGCAGGGATGGTTGATGTGGTGGGGGTGGGTGGGGTGTGGTTCATACCTTGTCCGACGGGATACGCTGCACGCTTGGACAGAGTTTATGTGTCACGGGTGGTAACGGTGGGGAGATTGGGTATGTAGACGTGGGCTTTTCAGATCATAGGGGTGTATTGGTGGAGGTAGGATGGGAGGGAATGGTGAAATGGTACCCGGTTATTGGAAACTCAATGTGAAGCTTTTGAGGGTGAGGAGGGGAAAGGGGCGCTTTTGAAGAATGGTGGGAGAAAGTATGGGACAAAGGAAGCTGGAGAAAGATGTACTAAAATGGTGGGAGCAATGTGCGAAACCGGAATTAGAGACTTTTATAAGGTAAGGGGAAGAGAGGAAAAGCAATGGAAATATGGTTTACAGAAGTATTTGGAGGGGCTGCTTGAGCTTTGTTATGAGAGGAAGGAGCACACAGGTGGAAGAGGTGGGAGTTATAAAGGGGCAGTTGCGAGAGATACAAAACGAGCGGTTCAATGCGATACGTTTGCGTGGGGGTTTGGACGATGTCTTGTGGGGCGACAAGCCTTCGACAACTGTTTTGCGGTCATTTCGGCAGAGGAGGACAGGTATGATGGTGATGGGGCTGGAGGTAGATGAGGATGTGGAAGGATACGTCCGGGGACAGAAGATGAAATCGACTGAGGCTATGAGTCTATTTTTGGCTCAGAGGTTTAAGCAATACTTGCAAAGGGTGTGGGTGGAGGAGGGAGAAGGGAGTCATTGTAGATAGTATACGACAGGTGTTGGGAGACGAAGATAGGACCGACATGGAAGGGGGTATAAGTGAAGAAGAGGTGTGGCTGGCTGTGAAAAGCATGAGTTTGAGGAAAGCGCCGGGTCTGGATGGGATACCGAACGACTTTTATATGGAGCATTGGGGTGTAATAAGAGAGTGTCTGGTACGATTAATGAATTGTATGAAAGAGACTGGGTGTTTGGGAACAACTCAGCGCACGGGGTTATAGTATTAGTTAAAAAGAGGAGGCAGGGAAATCAATTAGTGATTATAGGGGTTTGTCCATGATGTGTGCTGACTATAAAATTTTTGCTAAGGTGCTAGGGAATAGGATGAAGAGGGTTTTAGAGAGGGTGATTGAGGCTGGGCAATATGGTATACCTGGACGGAGTATGAATCAGGGGCATGCAAGGATACGGGGCTTCATTGAAAACAGTATGGGGGGGGTGTGCTGGCTTTAGATTGGAAGGCTGCATATGATAGTGTTGACAGAGAAATGTTGTGGATGATAATGAGAAGCAAGGTTTTGGTGATGAGATAGTTGAATGGGCTAAGTTGTTGTATAAGGATGCGAGTGTGAGGGACAAGTAAATGGTTTGGTGGGTAGGGAAGTGCGAATGGAGAAGGGTTTGCGGCAGGGGTGCCCTTGTCGCAGATCCTTTTGCGTGCTTGCAGAACCCGCTGTACAGCCTGATTGAGGTGGGAGTAGGGGAAGGAAAGAGGTTCTGGAGCATGGGTCTGGCATTGTGGGATATGTGGATGACACAACTGTGTTGGTCGGGGGTGAGGAGGGTCTAAGAAACGTAGGCCGGATTCTTGAGATTTTGGCAGGGCGACGGTTTAGCCATTAATACTACTAAGTCTAAGCTGTTGGAGGTGGGTTCATGGGTGGGGGTGGCATGGGGAAGAGTTTTGGATGGACTGTCGTAGGGAGGGTAAAGATCTGTGGTGTTATTTTTATGGAAGATGTCTGTGAGGCTCGGAGAGTGAATGCTGAGGAGGTTGTTGGGGAGCTTTAAGGAGGATGGGAGGGTGGAGAACGGGGAGTTAACATTACAGCAAAGGGTGGTAGTGGTTAATACATTAGTGTATAGTAAGTTATGGTATGTGGCGGTGGTTTTTCCTGTGTTGAGTGGGGATGTGCTAGAATTGGAAAGAAAGGTTTTGAGATTTGTGTGGGGTTTTGGAAAGCATTGGTTAAATAAGGAGGTTGTTATGACAAGGCGGGGTTTGGGGTCTGGGGCTCATAAACATTAGGAGTCATCTTATGGGCATGTATGTAAAGTATTGCTATCTACGGAAAGGGGGACCGGGAAGAAGGGTGGAAAGGGTTATGAATGAATTGACACGGTGGTGGAGGGAAGGACTTGTTGAAGTGTGGTGATATGTTGAGAAGTATTTTGGCAGTGAGGACCCTCGGAGTGTTACAGCAAGGGCAATGGGGAGGTTGGGGAGGGTGCTGATGTGGTAGTAGGGAGGCAGTGTTCCCAGTATATAACTGGAGGGAATATGGGGTGGGTTGCGAGGTTTGCGGCTGAAGACGAGGGTGAGAGAGGTGGTATATAGGTTTTTGCATGGGGTAGTTGCATCAAGGGCAGTGCTATATAAAATGGGGTTGGCAGTGACGCCATTTTGTGATAGGTGTGGTGAGGAGGATACTGCATACCATGCTGTATATTTTGAAGCTTAGGAGACTTAGGGAATGGTTGGGAGGGTGATCTGTCTGATGGGGAGGAGGAATAAATGCTTTGAGGGTGCTGAGTTTAGATATTGGTGGGGTGCATGAGGATGTAAGGAGGGCACTCATGTATGTGGCAGTTGATTACGTGTATGTTTCATGGATTTTGCGGGAACAGGGAGGAGTCCGAGTAAAGGCTATGGCGGCTTCGATGTATAGAACAAAATGCAGGAATAGGTTGTTGTATGGTGCAGGGTGGGATAGGTTTTTCCTGACAGTTACAGAAGTATGACAGTGGGCAGACTTTTAGAAGTGGGAGGAGTGGGAGGGAGAGGAGGGTGAAGCTGAAAGTGACTGGACTCTCGAAGGGGGATTTTTGGTGTGTGCGGGCGTATGTGCTTTCTTATATTAAAAGAGAATGGACGGATATGTGTGTGGGGGAATGATTGTGACGGAGAACTTACTTGGATGCCCTGGTTTTGGGGCGCCGAGGATGGACCTTTAAATTTTGTAAGTATATGGTTTGAAAGTGTGTGTGTTACTGATCAAGGACTTCTGACGGGGGGGAGGGGAGGGATTAATGGGATTTTGGGAAATATAGAGGTGGCTTTCCTTGTTTTGTGTAATAACTGTATAAGGTAAACATGTCATGTTGGTCAAGACAGTGGCCGGTTGGGTCATGTTATTATGTATGACAATGTATATAGGATGATGTTATATTTTTTTTTGCTTTAGTCACGTGATAAAAGTGACTTAGTGGTTCCCTTATGACATGTAATGTACGGTGTCGAGTTTAGACATGTACTTTGTTGTAGACATGGAGAGACATAATAACCTGTTATGTCTTAAGTTTCTAAGGTTGTTTGAATATTCAAAGTTAAGGGGGGATACAGGAGGGGTAACAGTAGGGCCTGAAATTTAATTTGAGGTATCTATTTAGAAATGCAGGATAAATAATCTGCACTTTATAGTAATGTATACTGTTTTTTTCTCTGGTTTGGTATGGAGAAATGGAGTAATCCTGGCACGTTTGGTGTCCTATGTGTTATTTTTGTTACTACACATGTGTGTTGGTATGTGTAGGTATGGAAAATATAAAAGCTGTACAATATGTAGGGTGCTTTGGGTGGGTTGTGGGTGGGGGATTATGAGGGTACATCTAGGAAGTTACCCTGGAGGAGGTTTAGATTTTCATGTACTGTTTTGTATTAATGAGTGTTGTTGCATATATAGGCTTGTTTAGTTCAGGTGTAATGGAGGTGGATTGTAAAGAAATGTGCTGATTTTTATTATGTTCAGAGGTGTGGTTCTTGGTATGTATAATGTTAAGATTGATACAATTGCAACTTATGTATAATGTGTTTTTTTAATAAAATATAAAAAAAAACAAAAAAAACAAACCGCGAGTGGTATCCACGTCACCTTTGTCATTGTTAAACTCGCATTTTAATTGGCTGAACCGAGTCGTTGATTTGATGATGGGGCCCCATCACCAAACCCTTAACGATGGTTCGCTGGTTGGAGGGGAGCCTATGTGGGTGTGTTTAACATGCTCCGAATAAAGGTTACATACTCTTTGCATGCAACAGGCATAATACACAACATGCACCAACATTTAATCATTGGAGATGTGTGCACTTTCGTAGACGTAGACTGTAGTGAATGTTTTAGTGGTTTTTTTTACTGGCATCTTAAGTGGCACGTTCAAGTGAACACCACTCTTGTGTAAGTCACCAGTCTAAATATGCACTCTTAGGGAGAACACATTATTAAGCCTAAAAAAAAAAAAATGGAAAACTTGCGTTTGCTTAAAACGAAAATGTTCCTCGCTAACTTCTAGAGGACATCCAGTCTTCTCGCTCTAAAAGCTCCCAAGGCAAGTACAATAGTTTGCTCTCTTCATACCACCAGCTAAGAGCTGCTGCATTAAGTTGCACGGCAAAAAAAAAGTACTATAAAATATCTTCACATTCTATTTTGCGACACTCTGAGTGGAAACCTTTAGCCAGTTCCCGGATGCCAGGGAAAAATTAAGCCTTAGCCGAACTGTAGAGAATTTATTGCTTGAATGGTTCCTTACCTATTTGTTGGGTTTACGGACTGCTCTCTGTTCAGGTGGGTGTTACCCCCGATCCTGTGTTGTCACTTTGATGCTTTCTGTTAGGTGGGTGCTTACACACCCCAACTGACCGCTATCTTTCTCTGTATATACATCCGCTTGTTTCTGCAGTTTATTTATATAGTATCACTCGTGAGGTCAGAATATACAGGAGGAGATTGGAATAGTTGAAAACCATGCCTGAGGCTCACTGGTGTGCCCGGCGCTAGGAAGAAACATAGCGTGTAATCAGGTTACCTAGCGTTCTTGAGGCATCTGTGGCTGAGTGGTGTAAGGTATCACGTGTGGAACTTTCCGATAATTAGTTCTTGGGACTTACAGATCTGAAAGTATTGCAGGAAAAAGAAATAAGAGATAAACGTTACAACTCACTGCCAAAATGAATATGAAAGAGTCGCATGAGACGGCACAGGGCACAAGTCTACAGTTCCATTAACTGCGAGAAAATTAAATTAATGCAGACTAAAAAAAAGACTATAGTGGGTGTGAGGGAAAAGGAGTATAATTATGGGTTAAGGTTGTTAGTCCGCCGGCGATCATTCACGGGTTCAGCAGGTGCTTCCCTCTAGCGGGCCGAGGCAGATCCCCACCCCCCTTTTCTGGTGGTAGTTACCTTACCTGGTGAACAGCGAAACTGTGGAGAGTCACTACACCTCCACACTTCTCCTGATCAGGTAAGGTGCTCTACCAGGTGTATATTTTGTTTGTGGTTGTTTTAGGGTTACCAGTAATTTCTTCCATCTTAAAGTAAACATGCTATCCTTTTTCTTTCTTACGTGTTATGTTTGCTTACTTGTGGTAACCATTATTTATTTCTCTTTATCAGCTCTGCTGCTGGCCTGGTCAGCTGGTACAGACGCCAGTTTTGAAGGAGCTAGATGTACGTCTCTCTGACTTGGTTTTGTCTACTCTTCCGCTTCTAAGTCTTACGTACCTCGACCAAGTGGCATACGAGAATTCTTAACAACTGCCCAGGATAACCTTCTAACATCTCGTCTACACCAGAGACTTATCCTGGGCCTTATATTCTCCTACTCTCCATCCTGCCAGAACCACAACGGCCTAATATTTTTTTTATATATTTTATTAAAACTTAAAATTATTTGTTTATTTCCTACCCAAGAGTCATTTATTTGTTTTTATTATTTTTCCATTATATTTTGTTCAGGTGGAAGGCGTTCCCCTGACAGTGGGTGTACACGGGTCTCAATAACAAAATAATGTGTCTTGAAAATTAATTATTATTTGAGGTACATGTGCTGTTAATATCAACTGCTGCAATGGTTCCTATGGTGGAAGGATGCATGTTCAGATCACTACAGTTATTTACAATATAAAGCGCATGTAAGGTATCCATACCTGAAGTTAAAATGCCTGTGTTCAACACCGAAATTTACACAACCATTTAATCAACTATAGAAACGCAAGACTCATCGCCAGAGAAGACAACGCTCAATACCGAAGAATCCTGGAATCATCACTTATCTGTATATCCAACAACTTCAACCAGAACATCACACTACTTTGAAGACTGTCACATGCAGCATTCTCCACCTGACTAAATCATATAAATACTCATGTTCCTCTTTTTTCCAGGTAGATCTGTCTGTGACTAGATAAAGCCCACTGCGTGGGCGAAACGTTGTCAATAAAGGATCACATTATACTGCTTATGTGTTTATCTTTCCAAGCGTCACTTGGTTACGTTACGTAGACGACGTCCTCGTAATAACTCCCAAACGTTTTGATGTACGGAATCTTCAGGCAAGGCTCAACGTAGTTGAACCGGCGATCCAGTTTACACTAGAAGAAGAGTCCAATGACAAGCTACCCTTTCTAGACGTCCTCATCCACAAAGTAGATAACAACCTACACTTTTATTCCAGTCAAGATACTAAGACCAGAGAGGCATCATCATCGGATTTTTTCCCAAGAGCTTACCGATTTTGCAGTCCTGAGTTTCTTGACGAGTAATGTACATACATTCACCAAACCTTCACTGATTTACAATTTCCTTCCTTTTTCATCAAAGATTGCAAGAAAAGAGCTCTTCAGATCATTAATTCTCCACGCGTCAACACCACTCCAAACAAAGTTATAATTCTTCCCAACAGCCAGGTTGCATCCAACATTTCTAAAGTACTTGCTAAATCTAACACCAGAGTAGCCATCACTTCCAGCCTTTCTATAAAGGATCTAACCAGGACAAAATCCAAGCACCATGAACCAGTCAACGCGGGTGTTTACACTGTACCCTGTGGAGGCTGCGACAGGATTTATGTAGGAGAAACGGCAAGAAACCTCGAAACACGCCTCAATGAACACATTAATGCATGTAGGAACGATAACCTGAACAACGTCTGCGTACAACACCGAAATTCCACCAATCATCTCATGAAATTCAAAGACGCCGATTAGTAATCAAAGAAACCGATTTCCGCAGACGCAAGTGCCTTGAATCAGCACTTATCGCTGTTTCTAACATAATTAAACAAAATAAAGGCAGCTTCACCATCTCTGAAGTCTTAGCAAGAATCCTCCTGAAAACAGTAAACCCTGCCATCACATAGTCTCTCCTGCTAATACCACACAAGCACATCGCAGATGTGGAACACTGCTACAGACCTTCTCTTTTCCAACCTCCTACAGAAATATTTGTCTAACCTGTTTTAATACTACCCTAGTAATTGTCTTTATCACCTTTTACTCATGTGGAAATTGATTGTTCTACCTTATTGTATTACTACTACTACTACAACTTATATCACTACTACTTCTACCACCACTAGTATTACACCTCACTTGGAAGTATATATATACCCTCTGTGTCCATGTATTGCTTGTAACGGCTTGAAAAAGCTCCTTGAGAGCGAAACGTTGCCACAATAAAATGTCACATTAGTTGCATTTGTGTCCTTTAACAGCTTGAGTAAGTAGGTATCTTGAGAGTTCAGTGCCTGTGAGAGCACATGGAGGGTACTGAAGCCTTTGGTTAACTGCAGCAGTACAGTAACCACTGATAAAAGTCTCTGTAGATATAAGACGCAGTGAGAAAAGGCTGATTAAAGAAGAGTCTTGGTTGATAACCAAGAGTAATGAAGACGAAGCAGTGGTTTGTTACTTTATGAAATCTCGGCGGCGATAAGAGTGCTACTTGTGGCTTGTGCTGACGCTAGGAAACAATGTGGATGCTCGGTGAGCTTGTGTCACTCATAATCTTGTAAACACACTCATGGTGTACACAATTTTGGTTCAACTGCGGCTAGCTGACAGGCTGCTAGTCAACGACACTTAGTTGGAAGGATTGGAGATGACGTGACGTGGACCTCCTCGCTTATTCTCGTGACGTTGACCTCGCTTATTCTCGTGACGTTGACCACTTGCCTAGTCTGGGCCGGTTGGCTAGCTGCGGTGCTCCTCCTTTCTTATGTTCTTATGAGTGAGAAGAGTTAGATTTGAGCAGGACTTTGGCTTCAGTTCCTTCAGTACCCTGGTGATGGACCAGGTGCTTCAGCTCCTTCAGTACCCTGGTGATGGACCAGGTGCTTCAGCTCCTTCAGTACCCTGGTGATGGACCAGGTGCTTCAGCTCTTTCAGTACCCTGGTGATGGACCAGGTGCTTCAGTTCCTTCAGTACCCTGGTGATGGACCAGGTGCTTCAGCTCCTTCAGTACCCTGGTGATGGACCAGGTGCTTCAGCTCCTTCAGTACCCTGGTGATGGACCAGGTGCTTCAGCTCTTTTAGTACCCTGGTGATGGACCAGGTGCTTCAGCTCTTTCAGTACCCTGGTGATGGACCAGGTGCTTCGATACCCTCTTTAATAGTGCTCTGGTTATCAAAGTTTATTCCATGGGTGGAGTAGAAGGTGGGTTGGGCAGGTGTTTTTGTTTGTAAGTTTGGTTTTGGGTTTGAGGGGGACCTGCCTAGTGTGGGCCGGTTGGCCTGCTGCAATGTTCCTCCTTTCAAGTGTTTTTATGAGTGAGAGGAGTTGGATTTGAGGGTGATTTGCACATTGGTTGGTGGAGGGGAAAGGGGGTTGCCGGAGCTTGTTGCTTGGTGGCGCTGGGGATGGGTTGGGCAAGTATTTTTGTTGGGGGGTTGATTTTAACATGGACTTGCCAAGTATGGGCCAGTAGATCTGTTGTAGTGTTCGTCCTTTCTTATGTTCTTATGAAGGCAGGTATGAGCTGGTGGTGTAGTGACAGTGAAGTGTGGCAGAGGCAATAATATCACGGAGTCACCACACCAGCCTGAAGCAACACAGGAGAATCCACACTACTGCACAGATCTTCCCCAACAGGACTGCAGGTGTCGACGAACAGGCCGCAGGTTTGTTTTGATAGTTGTCAGCAATCCACACCTGCTGATGCCTGGGCATATCGACGGATGCTTCTGTGGGGGGCAGCTTGACTACATGCCAGCTTCTACGGCGCTGGAGAAAAGGGGCCCTGGCAACGATAAGTTCATGGGTTCTGAATCTCATGCGCAGAAGACGGTTGTTCCCCACAAACACTGAGGCGTTAAATTAGTCGGACTGCGACTTATCAGTCACAACTTACGGTGGTGTGAGATCTTCCCCCAATTTCTTGGTAGCCCGTGAGCCCAAACAGAGAGACATGCCGTGAGCCGAAACAGAGAGACATGCCGTGACCCGAAACAGAGAGACATGCCGTGAGCCGAAACAGGGAGCATGCCGTGAGCCGAAACAGAAAACATGCCGTGACCGAAACAGAGAGACATGCCGTAGCCGAAACAGAAAACATCCCGTGAGCCGAAACAGAGAGACTCCGTGAGCGGGAAACAGAAAACATGCCGTAGGAAACAGAGAGACATGCCGTGAGCCGAAACAGAGAGACATGCCGTGAGCCGAAACAAGAGCATCCGTGAGCTAAAACAGGGCATGCCGTGAGCCGAAACAGAGGGACATGCCGTGACCCCCGGAAACAGAGAGACATCCGTGAGCCGAAACAGGGAGCATGCCGTGAGCCGAAACAGGGCATGCCATGGGGCATTATTGAGGGGGCTGGCTTCGAAAAAATGCTGATGAGTGGAGATACATGTGGGAGGACTGGGGTTTTTACACGGGCCCTGGCTGACTGGCAGTTTGTTGTCTCATCTCTTTTCCCTTCCCCAGCTTCAAAGGAACTATTCTAGCCCCCCCCCCAAAAAAAATCCGGGTTTTTCCCAAGTGGGAACATTGGACATGTTTCCTTACATCCTGCCTCTGTTCCCCTATAACCTCTGTATTGTAGTTGGGAAAGGCCCCCCTGGTCAACAGGGTTTCCCTTTTAACGTGGTTAGGAAGGCCCTGGCTCAACTTAGCCAGTATACTATGGTTAGGGGGGCCCCTTTTAAATAAAACCCACTCCCGGGGTAGGACGGCCCTGGCTCAACATGGTCAGGGTTTTCTGTGGTTAAAACCCCGGTACAGTGACCAATAAAACAAAAAACACTATTTCTTTAAAAACCCAAATTTCCCACTTGTACAATCGATAAATTGTCATTAAATTATACCATTATTATTTTCGTTGTCATGCCGCGTGTATATTTGGTCTTAATTTGATATAATTTGACCCCATGACAACAAAGTTGCCAGTCAAAAAAGCGACAGGGGGTCCCAACATAACACTCCCCCAAAAACCCGGGCTTTTCATAAACAATTTATGTACAATTTTTACGCAAATCATTCTGCTAAAGGTTGTGAACTCGTCATTCTTTAAAATTGTAAACTCGTTTCTGCAAAAGTTGTAAACTCATCATTCTGCTCAAGTTGTAAACTCGTCTTTTCTGCTAAAATTTGGAAACTCGTCATTCTGCTCAAGTTGTAAACTCATAAATTTCTGCTCAAGTTGTAAGCTCATCATTCTGCTCAAGTTGTGAACTCGTCATTCTGCTCAAGTTGTAAACTCATCTTTTCTGCTAAAGTTGTAAACTCATCATTCTGCTCAAGTTGTAAACTCATCTTTTCTGCTCAAGTTGTAAACTCATCATTTCTGCTCAAGTTGTAAGCTCGTCATTCTGCTCAAGTTGAAAAGCTCGTCATTCTGCTCAAGTTGAAAACTCATCATTCTGCTCAAGTTGTAAGCTCATCATTCCCCCTAAAAAAAACGAAGAAAGCACAACTGCATAACAAGCTCTATTGGTATTATCTTGCTCTAAAATTGAGCTCTATCAAGTCTTGAAAAAGCCCCCGCAAAAGTCTTTTTTTTTGTTTGCATTCAGCTCAGTGAACAGCTGGGCCGTCCACTAATTTGTACTCGGGGGCCAGGGACTAAAATTGCCTCATCTTCTACTTTTTCCATCAGTCATCTCTGCAATGAACTGATAAAGCCATTGGGTTTGGGGAAACCTCTGCAAATAAAGATACCGAGGTTTTTCACAAGTGTTAATTCCTCAACCGGGAATGTTTTCCAGGGTCAGACTCAGCTCCTGGCCCCCACCCTTTAGAAATTGGCAGGTATTTTTGGTTCTTGACTCTCTGAGACCAGTGTGTGCAATGACAAAAGGGAGAGACAGATGAAGAAAATTTTGCCTGTCTGCCGGCTAGACTGCCTGCCTGCCGGCTAGCCCCGCCTGCCTGCCTGTCTGTCCCGCCAGCACAGGGGGGCTAACGAACACCATTGTTTAAAGTATCCTACTTGGGGTAAACATTGTGGAACGTGATGGAGGGGAAAACTTTTTAACCCCAGCTGTCAACTCTCCCCCCGCACCCTCTCTAGCTTCAGCCTTTCCCGGCACCCTACCTAACTGTCCCGCTTCTCACTCGCACCTTCTCTAGCTGTCAGCCTCTTACTTGCACCCTCTAGCTGTTAGCATCTCCCCCTTGCACCATTTCTAGCTGTCAGCCTCTCACTCCCCCTCTCTGGGTATCAGCCTTTCCTTGCACCATCTCTAGCTGTCAAACCTCTCCTTTGCACCTTCTCTAGCTGAAGCCTCTCACTTTCCCCCCTCTAGCTGTCCCGCCCTCACTCCCCACCTTCTCTAGCTGTCAGCCTCTCACTCCACCCTCTCTAGCTGTCAACCTTCAGCATGCTTTCTAAACTGTGCTTTTCAAGCAACTTTTTATAACTTAGTTTAATTTTCATCTTTAACTAGACGGGCCCCGTTGAGATTAGACTAGAAATGGATTATTTTTATTGCCCCTTTTTCTCAGTTCCCTGTATTTCATTCTACATTCAGTGGTTATAGTCAGTAATATAATATAAAATTACATGTTTAGATTAGGTAAATAGAGTTAAATACACAGGGAGGTGTGTATCTCTCAGTGTATATAAAAAGGGTGGGGTCTGTCGTGTTTTATATACAGGCAGGTATCTCTCAGTGTATATATACAGATAGGTTCATATTTCTCAGTGTATATATATATATATATATATATATATATATATATATATGCTCTACAGATAGATGTATATCTCTCAGTGTATATACAGAGAGTTTGTGTGATATAAATGATTTAGAAAATTAACAAGTTGAAAAATAAAACACTTGTGTAACATTTGGGAATCTTTATTGAATAAACGTTTCGCCTTCCAGTGACTTCATCAGTCAATACGGAGAAGACCGGCGAAAGATGATGAAGAAAATGAGGTAATCAGTCCCTCAGCCACTGGTTGGCGAAACGTTTCCTTCCAATAAAGATTCCTAAATGTTGAGTTTACTCTTAATTCTATCACGGCCCGGCATGATAGTGGCTTTATTTGTACCTAAGAAGTTGTAAAATGTAATTACACATTGTAACCTTTGCAAAGAAATAGATTTTGTATTTGTATGTAGAGCCTAAGTAACCCTTGTGTAGCTTTACGACTTTAAATGCAATTCATCAACCAACCAACTGTATAAATAAGTTACAAACTTCATCATTCTCCCCAAGTTGTAAACTCATCATTCTCTGCAAGTTGTAAACTTCATCATTCTCTGCAAGTTGTAAAACTCATCATTCTTCTCAAGTTGTAAACTCATCATTCTCTGCAAGTTTAAACTCATCATTCTTCTCAAGTTGTAAAACTCATCATTCTCTGCAAGTTGTAAACTCATCATTCTTCTCAAGTTGTAGCTCATCACATTCTCTGCAAGTTGTAAACTCATCATTCTCTGCAAGTTTATAAACTCATCATTCTTCACAAGTTATAAACTCATCATTCTCTGCAAGTTGTAAACTCATCATTCTCTGCAAGTTGTAAACTCATCATTCTCTGCAAGTTGTAAACTCATCATTCTTCTCAAGTTGTAAACTCATCATTCTCTGCAAGTTGTAAACTTCATCATTCTCTGCAAGTTGTAAACTCATCATTCTTCTCAAGTTGTAAACTCATCATTCTCTGCAAGTTGTAAACTCATCATTCTCTGCAAGTTGTAAACTCATCATTTCGCCTCATGTAAAATCATCATTCTCCTCATGTTGTAAATCATCATTCTCCTCATGTAAACTCATCATTCTCCTTATGTTGTAAACTCATCATTCTCCTCATGTTGTAAACTCATCATTCTCTTGTTGTAAACTCATCATTCTCCTCAAGTTGTAAACTCATCATTCTCCTCATATTATAAACTCATCATTCTCTTGTTGTAAACTCATCATTCTCCTCAAGTTGTAAACTCATCATTCTCCTCATGTTATAAACTCATCATTCTCCTCATGTTATAAACTCATCATTCTCCTCATGTTATAAACTCATCATTCTCCTCATGTTATAAACTCATCATTCTCTTGTTGTAAACTCATCATTCTCCTCAAGTTGTAAACTCATCATTCTCCTCAAGTTGTAAACTCATCATTCTCCTCAAGTTGTAAACTCATCATTCTCCTCATGTTATGAAGCTCATCATTCTCCTCAAGTTGTAAACTCATCATTCTCCTCTTGTTGTAAACTCATCATTCTCCTCAAGTTGTAAGCTTGAGCAGAATAAATAAATAAATACTTAACCCTAAATATTTTCGACAGTTTTTCTACTCTACCATCCCAGCTTTTGGCCAATCATCCAACACAGCCTGGTTGATCTGCCACTTGGAGAGGTAGTGACCCAGGTTCATTTTGAAAACTCTTCAACATGTTGCAGCAATTTTTCTGATATCTGCTGAGGTAAGATAAAGTCTACGGCTCCAGACTACTGAACATCTTGCAGAGAGATATCAGAAACGCTGGGACAAGTGTAGAAGTCTTCAAGAGGAAACTGGACAAATATCTCTCCAGGTGCCAGATCAGCCAGGTTGTGATGGATATTAGTCAGTGGGTCACCAGCAGCAACAGCATGGTTGATCAGGCGAGCACCTAACGAGCCTGGTCAGCCATGCTCGTCAAGGTGCTTGCCTGGGAAGTAGGAAAATTGTCATCGAACCGCGAAGATGCTGACTACAGGGTTCTCTTATTATGCCCATGGCGCCCATAATTTTTCACCGGGTCTGCACTTCCCTCCCCTCAAGCAAGTTGTTATGGTATTGGGCAGCGTTGGAACCTGGACTTCTACTATGTTCCTCTATATTATCAGGCATCTCTCTCTCCTTTGCTCCAGAGTACACCTCAATTCTTGAGACATTCCCAAGTAATGTAAATACTTTACTGACTGTATGAAGGCGATAAACAATCCTTGTACATTATTCAGATATCTCTTGAGTCTTCAACACCGTTCTGAACGTGAGCACAAGTGTTTTTGAAAGAGTGTCAACACTGGTTTTATTTACCTTCAAGGATGCACCTTGATGCAGGTGATAGGCTCTTGATCCTCCACTTCTTTGGATCTAACCGTACTGCTTACCATTTCCATGGCGCTAGATGTTACCTACGGCTTTGGCGCTCCGCCATGAGTGACAAACATCTCCATGAATGACATGATAAACAACGTGAATAACATGATACACATCAGGGAAGGTCACAAGCTCTAGTAATACGTCATAAGCTGACCTTAATATAAAGAGTTTCAAGGCTATCGACTACACTAGGGTTATTAAGGCTACACGTAATCACAATACAAGAATATTTTAATCCATCAAATAGGGACTAAGCTCTCAGAATATATACACTGAGAGTAATACACCTCTCGGTGTATATATATCCTATTATAAACTGATTACAAAACTAGCAAATGTTAAATTATAGAATTACGTAAATTAACTGTAGAATGATTCACATTTATGCAAAAGAATCTTATAAATCAACGGAAGAATGATTTCAATTTGACAGTGGAATCACTTACAGTAAACGGAAAGTCGAATGAGTTGAACTAAAGGTAGAATAATCTAGATTTACCGTTGAATGAGCTAAGTCAATAATAGAATCAGGAAAATTGTGGCATGCAAAGTATGTTACACTTTATTCGGCGTATGTACCTCCCCATATAGGCTGCCTCCCAACCAGTGAACCAGGTGCTAAGTGTTTAACAGTAAGGATACCCATCGTTAAATCAGTACCTTGGTTCATTGTCCAATGTTGACAGGCCTGCCAAGTGCTGAGGTGACGGGTTCACTCCTAGTCAGCATTTGCCAGACTTGCCTCTAAGCTGGTTGAACCACGCTGCTCTCTCTCACGCCTCTGTCTTTGCCTTTATCACCGTGTGGTACATATATTCAACTCCTGTACATGGTGTACATAAGTGTACATATACTATGTATATATAATTGGTGATGGAAAATACAAGTTAAATACTACTGCTGTGTTTATTTCGCTCAAACCCATTACGACCAGGTCAACAGGCCATTATTACCTGTGTTCGTAATAAAAACTTAAGGGCGTATCAGGAAAATTAAGGGTAAGAATCTGATAAATTTTACACGGTAAAATCACGCTACAAATAAACAGTACAATCAGGTAAATTAGCAGGTAGAATCACGTCAATAAATAGTAGAATCAGGAAAATTAACGGTAGAATCACGCCAAGAAATGGTAGAATCGGGTAAAATAACGAGAGAATCGCGTAAATAAACAGTAGAATCAAGGGAAATTAACGGTAAAATGTATTTACGGAAGAATGTCACATATTAATAGTAGAATCATCTAATTTGGCAGAAGAATCACCGAAATTTAAGGAACAATGAGCTAAACTAATGGGAGAATTGACTATATTAACAGCTGAATGAGCTAAGTCAACGGTAGACTGATCTAAATTTACGTTGCCAAAACGGAAGCAGGTGAGTGTCATGCGTTATTCTTCGTCAGCAGAAAAAATATACAGTGAAGAACAATGTGAACTGTGGACACTGCACAAGCACCTCCCCTACACTGCACCAGCACCTCCCTACACTGCACCAGCACCTCCCCCACACTGCCAGCACCTCCCTACACTGCACCAGCACCTCCCCTACACTGCACCAGCACCTCCCTACACTGCACCAGCAACTCCTACCCACTGCACCAGCACCTCCCCTACACTGCACCAGCACCTCCCCTACACTGCACCAGCACCTCCCTACACTGCACCAGCACCTCCCTACACTACACCAGCAACTCCCTACACCAGCCTCCCGAGACACTGCACCAGCACCTCCCCACACAGCACCAGCACCTCTCCTACACTGCACCATCACCTCCTCCACACAGCACTAGCATCTCCCCACACAGCACCAGCACCTCCTCACACAGCACCTCCCCACACAGCACCTTCCCCACAGAGCACCTCCACCACACAGCACCAGCACCTCCTCACAGCACCTCCCCACACAGCACCTCCCCACACAGCACCTCCCCACACAGCACCTCCCCACACAGCACCAGCACCTCCCCTCACACAGCACCTCCCCACAGCACCTCCCCACAGAGCACCTCCACCACACAGCACCAGCACCTCCCTCACACAGCACCTCCCCACACAGCACCTCTCCCACACAACACCTCCCCCACCACTGCACCAGCACCTCCCCAAACAGCACCAGCACCTCTCCTACACTGCACCATCACCTCCTCCACACAGCACTAGCATCTCCCCACAGAGCACCAGCACCTCCCTCACACAGCACCTCCCCACAGCACCTTCCCCATACAACACCTCCCCCACACTGCACCAGGATAACAGGTGCGCCTGTGTCCTCAGAAACTCACTGGACATTTAACAATTAGAAATAACTCAGCCTCACTGAACATGATGTAAGATGGCGACTGTGTCTGGAAGCCTCTAATCACCGTCACCAACACCGTTGAACATAATAAGTACATAAGAAGAAGGAGCACTGCAGCAGGCCTACTGGCCATGCAGAGGCAGGTCCAATTCTCCACCTCATAAGCCAATGCCTTGACCTAGTCAGGTCAGTCACATTCACTTTATACTCAAGCTACATTTCAAAAACACTGACATGATGGTCAGACTGATGTCATCTCAAAGAAACTCACTTCGTCTTCATGAGGTCACTATATGGGAGTCACTATATCTATTCAGAGGTCACTATATCATGTTTGGTTACAGTCTTAGTATGTTAGAAGTGGTCAAGGTCCCAGCAACCAATTGTTGTTTAATAAACCTTTCTTAGTGCATATGCTTACATGGTTTTTTGAAAGTTAATTTCACAGCACAGTGTTTTCAAGTTGATTTGAGCCTACGTCTTGACATTTTCTGGTGTGTAGTTATGATTTGCACATCTGAAGTTGAAAATATCATCAATCTTTTGAAAAGACATCGTCTCCTTCGTTCTATTTGTGAATTATCTGGTGTGTGGATATTTCAATTATATTCCACAAGAGCAGATTCCTCTCGCGCGATTCTATGTTCATTACTTTCTTCTCTTTCTGTGTTTTGTTACCGTGAGGTGGTCTGAGTTTCCCCGTCTGTCTTTCTTTGAATATATTTCTTCAAATAGTGCTGTTTTTATGTTTCGTGTTGTCGCCTCTTCATCTTCTGGTAGAGATCAATACTTTGCATCTGTTCCGTCTCGACTTTGCTGCTCTACACAAGTCTTTACAGTCTTTACTGGCGTTGTATATACTTGGTTTTTCGACTTTTCATACATTACCAACCAGCTCTCCAAGAAAACTGTTTTCGTGATCCGCGTTACTGCTTTTTAATACATGTTCTTTATATTTTTAAAAGCTCTTACATATCAGAAACATTGCCTCTTTCTCAAGTCATTGCCCTTTTTTTTAAGTTGACAGAGAATGGGATTAGTAGACGCCTACAACTCTAAATAAACAAAATTTTTAAAAACAGTCATAAGAAAACACAGATGGGTGTGTGTATACACTCGTGTAAATATACATTCACTTCCATATAGTGTATACTGGATTAAAGCTGTACTTGCAAGATTTACCTGCCATCTTACGTGTTTTTGAGTCGAAGAAAAGATCAACAATCCTGTGTGAGTGAAAAACTCTACTCACCAGGTGGTAGAGCCTCACCTGGGGACTGGTTGCCTTGTCTACCAGCCTTCAACTCAATATATATTCATAAGTAAGTAAATTAGTTTATTCAGGTATACACAAATACATTTATATATATTATCATACATAGCAGCATACTGTGAGAACCTAGGATAACCCAAAAGTCAGAGTGACTTATTTCCACTGGGGTGAAAAGTCTTCTTGTGTCTGGGATACACCATCCTGAAGGACAGGAACTTCAGCTGTGCAGGAAGGAAACCCTTGGAAGCAACAGTAGCTACTGATCCTTAGTTGAATGTTTGATGTCGTGCAAATAACCTGCACATGGGAGAAAGAAGCATATGACGACGTTTCGGTAGACATTGACCAGTGTGACTTGTCCGCTATACAACTAAAACGAAGAACAAGTCGCAGCATCCCGCACAATACCAGCAACTCATCATTCCCTACTAACCACAACACCAGCAGCCTTCCTCCTTTACAACTGGGTGTAGGGGAGGAGGAGTAATCCTGGGTGGGGGGGATGAACAGGGAGTTGCAGAGGTATAATCAAGTTAGTGTTGGCTCCCCAGGAAAAGCGTTTAATTATATCTGGATAACTAGCGCAGACATCAGGCTCGCTGAAACTCTCTCTTCATGCAGTGATGTGGGCGGCCTCCCAAAAGTGTTACCAAACCCGCCGACCACACTCGCCGCCCCACTTCCACCGCCCACGCAGTATGGTCTGCCGCTGCTTACAGAGATAAAGGGAAGAGGAAAGTAAGGCAGAATATGGAAGGCAGGGGGAGGTAGGGACAATGGGAGGCAGAGGGGAAAAGAGGCAGGGAAAGAGACAGGGAGAAAAGAAGGTAGGCGAAAGGAAGGCAGAGGGGGGAAAGGAATGCAGGAAATAAAGAACAGGGAGAAAGGGAAGGCAGGGGAAAGAAGGCAGGGAGAAAGGAAGGCAAGGGAAAGGAAGGTAGGGGGCAAAGGAAGGCAAAAGGGGAAAAAAAAAGGCAGAGGGAAAGGAAGGCAAAGGGTAAAGGAAGGCAGGGAAGGAAGACAGGATGACAGGAAAAACAAGGGAGGAAGGAAACAGTGGATATGACAAGACAGGAGACAGGGAGATGACAAGGCAGGGAGACAGAGAGATGATAAGTCAGGAGATAGGGGATGACAAGGCAGGAAGAAGGAGATTACATTTTGTACCATGAAGAAGATATTTGATTAAACGATAGTTACTGTATCTTAATATGATAGTTACATAACCCAGGAACACCCGCAGTGTGCTGCGAGAGTGTTCCCACGATAGTTACACTAGTATTCCTATGATAGTTACACCTGTAGGAACATCCGCAGTGTACTGCGAGTGTTCCCACGATAGTTACACTGAGTATTCCTATGATAGTTACACTGTAGGAACACCCGCAGTGTGCTGCGAAAGTGTTCCACGATAGTTACACTGAGTATTATTCCTATGATAGTTACACTGTAGGAACACCCGCAGTGTGCCGCGAAGATGTTCCACGATAGACCGCAAGGTATTCCTATGATAGTTACTGTAGGAACTGCAGTGTACTGCAAGTGTTCCACGATAATACACTGAGTATTCCTGATAGTTACACTGTAGGAACACCCGCAGTGTACTGCAGTGTTCCCACGATAGTTACACCCCTTGAGGCCACAGCATCACCCAGCGAGGCACACAGCATCACCCAGCGAGGCACACAGCATCACCCAGCGAGGCACACAGCATCACCCAGCGAGGCACAGCATCACCCGAGGCACAGCATCACTTGGCGGGCACAGCATCACCCAGCGAGCACAGCATCACCCAGCGGCACAGCATCACCCGAGGCACAGCATCACCCAGCGAGGCACAGCATCACCCAGCAGGAGCACACAGCATCTTCCCAGCGAGGCACACAGCATCACTGGCAGGCACAGCATCACCCAGCGAGGCACAGCATCACCCAGCGAGCACAGCATCACCCAGCGAGGCACATCATCACCCAGCAAGGCACACAGCATCACCCAGCGAGGCACACAGCATGCCCAGCGAGGCACACAGCATCACCCAGCAGCACCACAGCACACAACCCAGCACACACACACCACCCAGCAGGCCACAGCATCACCAAAACACACACACACCCACAAGCACACACACACCCAGCAGCACCCCAGCACCTACAGGGACACAGTACACCCAGCAGCACCCCAGCACTACAGCACACCACAAGCAACACAGCACTAAAGCATCAAAACCCCGCAACACCCCAGCATCAACCCAGCAGCACCAGCATCAAACCCCGCACACACACAACACATACAACAAGCACACAGCACAACAGCATCACCCAGCAGCACCACAAACAAAAACCCAGCACACCCCAGCACCCAACACACAACCCACAACACCCCAACATTACCCAGAGCACCACATCACCCAGCAGGGACCACAAACATCAAAACCCCCAAACACACAGCACCCACAGCATCACCAGCAGGGACCCCACACAACAGCATCACCCAACAAAAGCACACACACACCCAGCAGGCACAAACAGCACCCACACACACAGCACAAAAACATCACCCCGAGGGACACACACTAACACCCCACCCAGCAGGGACACAACATCACCCAGCAGACAGCACACCAGCAGGGACACAGCACACCCAGCAACACCACAAACATCACTCCAGCAGCACCACAAACAACAAAACCCCCACACACAGCACCCACACATCACCAGCAGGCACACAGCACCCCAACACACAAAACCCCCAAGCACCACACACCCAGCAGGGACACACACACCCAGCAGCACACACACACCCAGCAGGGACCACCAACACGCACACCCAAACTCAACACACAGCAAATAACAGCATCACCCAAGGGACACAGCACAACAGCACACCCAGCAGGGACCCCAGCACCTAACACACAAACCCCCACACCCCAACACAACAGCATCACCCCGCACAACACAGCACTAACAAACATCAAAACCCCGCAACACACACCACAAAAACAGCACTCAACCCAGCAACCAAAAACAGCACTAACAAACACACCCACAAGGGACTACAGCACAACACATCACTCACAGGCCCCCAGCATAAACACACCCAAAAAACACAGCACACCCCCCACACACACATCACCCCCAGGCCCCCAGCACCAGCATCACCACAACCCCAGCACTAAAACAC
>WNWK01019570.1:0-37511 GCA_009830355.1 Cherax destructor
TGCTCTAATTCCGTGATCTCTCGGTTAAGGCTATTCTCCTCTGTTGCAACATAACTGTGTTTTTCAGCAATTCAGTAACCGTTTTCTTCTCCTGTACCATCTCCTACGCCTCTCTCTATATCTGATCTTCTTCGGGGTTTACTCAATGGTACGTGTTTCATACATACCTTGTATGCTTCTGTATTCAGCTTCTCTAGGCACTGGTGGGGATTTAGGGTGTTCATGTCTGATTCCCATGATATGTCTGATAGCTCTTGGTTTATTTTTTCCCAGTCAATTCTATGGTTATTAAAATTAAACTTACTGAACATTCCGTCTCTAACATTAGTGTCGCAGTTCCCTAACCCTGAGTTAATACTAGTTTGAACTTCTATGATGTTATGATCAGAGTATATTGTTTTTGTAACTGTTATGTCTCTGATTAATTCCTCGTTGTTTGTGTGTAGTGTCATCTGCAAATAGTATGGGTTTGAGTAGTTGAGATGCATTTGGTAGGTCGTTTATGTAAATGAGAAAGAATGTAAATGAATGGTTCAGAGAACCGACGAGTTGGTAAATAGACAGATATGCAACACTTGGGTATCTTTATTGAGGAAACGTTTCCACACAGTGGCTTCATCAGTCCATACAAAGGAGAATCGTATTCTATTCAAGATTGATGGACTGACAACATCAACTCAAGATTGAGGGACTGACCACCTCATACTCCTCCTGTTCTTCACGATTCTCCTTTGTATGGACTGATGAAGCCACTGTGTGGCGAAACGTTTCCTCAATAAAGATACCCAAGTGTTGCATGTGTCTATTTACCAAATGAGAAAGAGAAGTGGGCCAAGAACACTTCCCTGTGGGACACCTACGGTAATAGTTTGCGCGGTGGAGCTAGCTCCATTTGTGTACACATATTGGTTTCTGTTGCTAAGGTATGATTTTAGGTAGTTGAGGGAGTGCCTTCTTATACCATAGTGTGATAACTTTAGGTGTAACAGATCATGGTCAACTGTATCAAAAGCTTTACGTAAATCAATGAAGATTCCCACTGGGATTTCTTTTTTTCTCTAGAGCGGTGTAAATTATTTCTAGCATGTGTATAATGGCATCATTTGTATTTTTATTAGGCCTGAATCCAAACTGACAGTGGTTGAGTACGTTGTGGGAGGTGAGGTAGGAATATATCTGTCTATGAATTAATTTTTCAAAGATTTTGGAGAGAAGGGGTAAGTTAGATATCGGCCTGTAGTTATTCAGGTCTGTTTGATCTCCTCCTTTATGTATGGGGGTAACCCTCGCTATTTTGAGTATTGATGGGAAGGTAGAGGAATCGATGGATTTGTTAAAGAGTGTTGCAATAATTGGTGAGAGAACTTGAGAGGCTTTTTTGTATATAAAAGGTGGTAAGTTATTTAGGTCTCCTGCCTTGTTTTTTAATGTGTTGATTATAAGTGAAACTTCTATTGGGTTGGTCGGGGCTAGGAATAGTGTGTTTGGATAGGTGCCAGTGAAATAGTCGTTAGGTGGAGTGTTTGAACTTGGGATTTTGCTTGCCAGCTTTTTTCCTATGGTGAAGAAGAAATCATTGAGTTTGTTTGCTGTTTCAATAGGTGGGAGTAGGGGTTCATCTGGTTTTGTTAGCTTGATTGTTCTGTTTGTCGATATTTTTTTAGTTCCTAGAATTTCAGATGGGGTTTTCCAGATCTTTTTTATATCACCTTTAAAGTTATATAATCTGTTCTCATAGTACAATTTTTTTGACCTTCTTATCAGACTCGTTAGGTTAGATGAGTAACGTTTTGTTTGTTCTCTTGTTATTTGACCCATTCTGTACTGTTTTTCATATAGGTGTTTTATATTAATGAATTTGAGTACGCTGGGTGTTAGCCAGGGACTGTTTAGTCTTTTAGCTGTGATTTGTTTATTTTTTTTAGGGCAATGCATGTTATAGAGGTATTGGGTCTTTTTAAGAAAATTATTAATACATAAGTCAGTATCTGTACAGTTGTCTATTTCTGTTTGCCAGTCAGTGTGTGTCATAGCTGTTATGAAGTTATTAATAGCTGTCTCATTATGTAGTCTGAAGGTAACTTTTGTAGTCTCTAGTGGCATTTTTCCAAGGTTGGTTATGAGAAAGGTAGGGTAGTGGTCTGTGGTATTGTCTGTGATTATGCCTGATTTTAATGGGGATATGGTGTTAGTCCAGATGTGGTCTAATTAAGTCACACTTAATGTTTATTGTAATTAAGTCACACTTGTTGTTTATTGTAATTAAGTCACACTTGATGTTTATTGTAATTAAGTTACACTTGATGGTTATTGTAATTAAGTCACACTTGATGTTTATTGTAATTAAGTCACACTTTATGTTTATTGTAATTAAGTCACACTTGATGTTTATTGTAATTAAGTTTCTTGTAAATGAGATTTTTTTTAGTATATGAGATTTTTTTATAGTAAAAAAAATTATTATGATTAGGTTTATTGCAGTTAAGTTTATTGTTATTACGTTTTTATATATATATATTTTTTTGCATTGCAAGATATTAGTGTTTTGAATGTTAACATAACTACGTAATGTGAGTTAAATTTAACATAACTACGTAATGTGAGTTGAATGTTAACATAACTACGTGATGTGAGTTGAATGTTAACATAACTACGTGATGTGATTTAAATGTTTACACAACTAGATGATGTATGTCGAATGTTAACATAACTACATGATGTATGATGAATGCTGAAATAACTATATGATGTATGTAGGTGTCCCGTGGAAAAATAAACACATAAGCAGTATAATGTGATCCCTTATTGACAACGTTTCGCCCACGCAGTGGACTTTATCGAGTCACAAACAGATCTACCTGGATAAAAGATACATGAGTATTTATAGGATTTAGTCAGGTGGAGAATGCTGCATGTGACAGTCTTCAAAGTAGGGTGATAGAGTCTAAAACCTTGGGTAGCTTAAAAAGAGATTGGATAAGTATATGGGTAGATCTTCTGCAGTGTTCCATTCTTAAGTTCTTATGTGGAATATCGATGAAGAAGTTTCTTGGCAATAGGTTCAGCTATGTTGTAGAAGCCGTTGTTCTGGTTGAAGTTGTTGGATATACAGATAAGTGATGATTCCAGGATTCTTCGGTATTGAGTGTTGTCTTCTCTGGCGATGAGTCTTGCGTTTCTGTAGTTGATTAAACTTAGGTTGTGCGAATTTCGGTGTTGAACACAGGCATTTCTTGGGTCGTCAGATCTGCCTGCGTACTGGTGTTCTGAAATACGTGTTTGGAGGTCTCTGGATGTTTCACCGACGTATAATTTGCTGTAGTCATTGCTAGGGATTGTGTATACCCCTGTAGTGGATTGAAGTTTGACCTGTTTGTTACTGGTAATAACTCCCAGACGCTTCAGAGTATTTTGTAAGGTACTCTATCAAAGGGTTTTCTGAAATCAAAATAAACAACATCATATTCTTTATCACTGTCTACTGCCTCAAATGTTTTATTGAAGAACGTCAGTAAATTTGTCAGGCAGGAACGACCTCTCGTGAACCCATGCTGAGATTCACTAATCAAATTATGCTCTTCAAGGTGACTTCTAATAATATCAGCTATAATTGATTCTAATAATTTGCCTACTATAGACGTCAGACATATTGGGCTATAATTTGAAGAAATGGACTTATCCCCTGATTTAAATATAGGAATAACATTAGCCATCTCCCACATCTCTGGCACAGCACCAGAGTTGATGGACGCATTAAACACGCTCGTCAATGGCTGACTAAGTTCCAACTTGCATTTTTTAAGCACTCTTGAAAATAATTCATCGGGGCCCGGGGACTTACTTTGCTTCAGTTTATCTACCTGTTTGATAACCATTTCCCTCGTGACATTAATATTCCTTAATTGGTTTTCTTCAGGAACTGAATAATTGTCAATTTCTGGGATATCATTTATGTCTTCCTGTGTAAAGACTGACAAGAAATAACCATGAAATAGAGAACACATTTCCTGTTCATTTTCAATCGGCTGTCCATCCCCAATTCTCAGTGGTCCTACATTTTACCTGACTTTTGTCTTATACACTTGAAATAACCTTTTTGGATTAGTCTTTGATTCATTAGCAACTCTAATTTCATAGTCGTGTTCAGCCTTTCTTATCCCCTTTTAATTTCTCTCTTAAAATGAGCATATTGGTCAATAAAGTTAACCTATAAAAATGGTTAAAACTATGACCATAAAAAGGTGGACCGGTAAGCCAGCGGAAGGCCTCGGTCAGATGACCAAAAGCTCCAACTGCCAGTCATCATATGAATAAGACCCTCGTTGGGAAACACTTGTCCTGTTTCCTGACAAACCTTACCTAACCTAACCTGGGTTTTAAGCCTATCGACTACACAAAATGTCATTAAGGCAGCACGTAATATATTAACTATCAGTCAAGGATAGTAATGAAGTATAAGAGAATTGACAGTAAATGTTACACGCGTCTCGTGTGTATGTAATCTTAACCAGCTTCGTGGAGCTGATGGCCATTTACCAAGAACTTCCGTGGCCTTACTGGTCCACCCCCCCCCCCAAAAAAAAAGATATATATTTAATAACACAAGTGACAGTCCCAGCCATAAATGAATGGGTCACTACCGTACCATCCCAGGATGCCGAAGTCGTAATGAACCATGAGCAGTTGATAGGCTTTTTAAACCTGACAAACTTCACATACGAAGGAATTCATTTTGGACACAACGAATTTGTTTTCAAGTTGCAGTTAAGATGAGTATTTTTGGCGCAACTTACATTCCCTCAACAACATTGTAAAGGTCAAATATATTGGCACACGATGGTGTTTAATTATTAACACAATGCATGATCAATATGTTTGGAAAGGGAGAACACACACACACCTATACACCTAAAACTACACACACACACACACACACACACACACACACACACACACACACACACACACACACACACACACACACACACACACCACACACACACACACACACACACACACACACACACACACTATGAAGATCGGAGAAGGGCAAAGAAGACCGCTGACAGAGTACAGGCTAGGCGGACAAAGGCTACAAACCTCGGAAAAGGAGAAAGACCTTGGGGTGAGTATAACGCAAGCACGTCTCCGGAGGACACATCAACCAGATAACTGCGGCGCATATGGGCGACTGGCAAACCTAAGATTAGCGTTCCGTTACCTTAACAAGGACTCGTTTAAGACACTGTACACCGTGTACGTCAGGCCCATACTAGAATATGCAGCACCAGTCTGGAACCCACACCCGGTCAAACACGTAAAGAAACTAGAGAAAGTGCAAAGGTTTGCGACAAGGTTAGTTCCACAACTCAGGGGTCTGTCCTATGAAGAAAGGCTGAGGAAATAGGACTAACAACACTGGAGGAAAGAAGGGTCAGAGGAGACATGATAATGACATACAAAATACTGCCGGGGAATCGACAAGGTAGACAATGACAGGATGTTCCAGAGAGGGAACACAGAAACAAGGGGACACAACTGGAAGCTGAAGACTCAGATGAGTCAAAGGGATGTTAGGAAGCATTTCTTCAGCCACAGAGTAGTCAGGAAGTGGAATAGTCTAGAGAAAGATATAGTGGAGGCAGGAACCATACATAGTTTTAAGACAAGGTATGATAAAGCTCATGGAGCAGGGAGAGCAGAGACCCAGTAGCGGACAGCGAAGAGGCGGGGCCAGGAGCTGAGTCTCGACCCCTGCAACCACAATTAGGTGAGTACAATTAGGTGAGTACACACACACACACGTACACACACACACACACACAGGAGGCCAGAAGCTATGTCTCGATCCCTGCAACCACAAATAGGTGAGTACACACATACATGTGAATGATATGACGGAAGGGATAGACTCATAAGTGTCCCTGTTTACAGATGATGTGAAGTTAATGAGGAGATTTAAATCAGATGAGGATCAGGCAGGACTACAAAGACATCTGGACACCTGGTCCAGCAACTGGCTCCTCAAATTTAACCCCGCCAAATGCAAAGTCATGAAAATTGGGGAAGGCCAAAGAAGACCGCAGACAGAGTATAGGCTAGGTGGCCAAAGACTGCAAACCTCACTCAAGGTAAAGGGTCTTGGGGTGAATATAATAACGAGCACATTTCCTAAGCGCACATCAACCAGATAACTGCTACAGCATATGGGCGCCTGGCAAACCTAAGAATAGCATTCCGATACCTCACTAAGGAATCGTTCAAGACTCTGTATACCGTGTACGTTAGGCCCATACTGGAGTATGCAGCACCAGTTTGGAACCCACACCTGGTCAAGCACGTCAAGAAATTAGAGAAAGTGCAAAGGTTGCAACAAGACTAGTTCCAGAGCTAAGGGGAATGTCCTACGAAGAAAGGTTAAAGGAAATCTGCCTGACGACACTGGAGGACAGGAAGGTTAGAGAAGACCTGATAACGACATACAAAATACTGCGAGGAATTGACAAGGTGGACAGAGACAGGATGTTCCAAAGATGGGACACAGAAACAAGGAGTCACAATTGGAAGTTGAAGACTCAGATGAATCAAAGAGATGTTAGGAAGTATTTCTTTAGTCATAGAGTTGTCAGGAAGTGGAATAGTCTGGCAAGTGATGTAGTGGAGGCAGGAACTATACATAGTTTTAAGATGAAGTATGATAAAGCTCATGGAGCAGGGAGAGAGAGGATCTAGTAGCGATCAGTGAAGAGGCAGGGCCAGGAGCATAGTTTTACCAACACTCTTGTATGGGTGTGAGGCATGGGTTGTGAATGTTGCAACAAGGAAAAGGGTGGAGGCAGTGGAGATGTCATGTCTGAGGGCAATGTGTGGTGTGAATATAATGCAGAGAATACGTAGTTTGGAAATTAGGAGGAGGTGCGGGATTACTAAAACTATTATCCAGAGGGCTGAGAAGGGGTTGTTGAGGTGGTTCGGACATGTAGAGAGATGGAACGAAATATAGTGACTTCGAGAGTGTATAAATCTGTAGTGGAGGGAAGGCGGGTTAGGGGTCGGCTTAGGAAAGGTTGGAGGGAGGGGGTAAAGAAGGTTTTGTGTGCAAGGGGCTTGGACTTCCAGCAAGGATGTGTGAGCGTATTTGATAGGAGTGAATGGAGACGAATGATTTTTAGGACTTGACGTGCTGTTGGAGTGTGAGCAAAGTAACATTTATGAAGGGATTCAGGGAAACCGGTAGGCCGGACTTGAGTCCTGGAGATGGGAAGTACAGTGTCTGCACTCTGAAGGAGGGGTGTTAATGTTGCAGTTTTATAACTGTAGTGTAAAGCACCCCTCTGGCAAGACAGTGATGGAGTGAATGATGATGAAAGTTTTTCTTTATCGGGCCACCCTGCCTTGGTGGGAGGCGGCCGATGTGTTAATAAAAAAATATATATGTCGTGCCGAATAGGTAAAACTTGAGATTTTTCCTTAAATAGCAACGTTCTTCTTGCCGAAAAAGGCAAGCGAAAATTTGCGTATGCAATAATTTCGTAAAAATCATTCTGAACGTAACGAAAAAAATATTTTATTGTATTTTTTATTATTAAATTATTGCAAACTTATTTAAAATACATTAACTTGGATTAGGCTAAATTAAATTACGCTTGTTATAATAAGGTTAGGTTAGTTTTCTTACCTAACATTAACATAAATGAAAAAAAATATCTTTAAACGTATAAGAGAAAATTTAAGAAAGGACTTAATTTCAAATGAGTTCTTACTAATTGACCAGTTTGACTTATTCGGCACGACATATATATGTATATTATTAACACACCTGCCGTATATATATATATATATATATATATATATATATATATATATATATATATATATATATATATATGTCGTTTTGGGTTAGGTAAAACTGGTCAATTAGCAAGAACTCATTTAAAATTAAGTCCTTTCTAAAATTTTTCCCTTTTACGTTTAAAGATATATTTTTTTCATTTATGTTAATGTAAAATTTATAATTTTGTACCAAGAGAAACTTTGAAAACTTACCTAACCTTATTATAACAAGAGCAATTTAATTTAGACTAACACAACTAAATAGATTTTAGACACGTTTACAAAAATTTATTAATAAACAAACACAAAGAAATACATTTTTTTCGTTGGGTTCAGAATGATTTTTCCGAGATTATTGCATAGACAAATTTTCGCTTGTCTTATATGGGAAGAAGAGCGTTGCTATTTAAGCCAAAATAGCAAGTTTTACCTAATTGGCACGTCATATACGTATATATGTACTATACAGGAGAAGGGGTAACTAGCCCATTGCTCACGGCATTTTAGTCGCCTCATTCGACACGCATGGCTTACGATAGGAGTGAATGGAGACAAATGGTTTTTAATACTTGACGTGCTGTTGGAGTGTGAGCAAAGTAACATTTATGAAGGGATTCAGGGAAACCGGCAGGCCGGACTTGAGTCCTGGAGATGGGAAGTACAGTGTCTGCACTCTGAAGGAGGGGTGTTAATGTTGCAGTTTTATAACTGTAGTGTAAAGCACCCCTCTGGCAAGACAGTGATGGAGTGAATGATGATGAAAGTTTTTCTTTTTCGGGCCACCCTGCCTTGGTGGGAATCGGCCGATGTGTTAATAAAAAAAAAAAAAAAAAAAAAAAAAAAAATATATATATATGTCGTGCCGATTAGGTAAAACTGGTCAATTAGCAAGAACTCATCTAAAATTGAGTCCTTTCTAAAATTTTCTCTTATACGTTTAAAGATACATATGTATATTTTTTTCATTTATGTTAATGTAAGAATTTATAATTTTGTACCAAGAGAAACTTTGAAAACCTACCTAACCTTATTACAACAAGCGAAATTTAATTTAGCCTAACCCAACTAAATATATTTTAGATACGTTAACATTAATTTAATAATAAACAAACACAATGAAATATATTTTTTTTCGTTATGTTCAGAATAATTTTGGCGAAATTATTGCATACACAAATTTTCGCTTGTCTAATATGGCAAGACGAGCGTTGCTATTTAAGCCAAAATCGCAAGTTTTACCTAATCGGCACGACATATATATATATATATATATATATATATATATATATATATATATATATATATATATATGCAAGACAACCACTATGAAAAAATAGAAGAATTCCAAGCGCTTTCGTGATTACTCACATTATCAAGGAACTATAAAAGGAAACGTGAGAAGAAGGCTTATAAAGAGGCAGAATACACCTCACAGTCACATCACACTAACAAAGACAACACCTCACAGTAGCGTAACATCTCACGACTCTGTGAAGAGGAACATAAGAAAGGACCTGAAACTCTTCCCAAGAATTAAGATTAGTCCAATTTATCATTAAATTCTTCTCAAATTTTATTAATTATAAATGAATCCAATTTATATAAACCAAAAGAAATTTTCAAAACTGCTTTTAATGAAACATGATTCTATTATATTCCTCTCAACCATGGACTTGCTTGATACAACCTTCTCAGCATTTTGAAAATCAATTGGATGGTTAAAGTCTCTCACATGAATAAATAGAGCATTAGAATCTTGTCCAGTTCTAATGTTATATTTATGTTGTTTTAATCTTAGTTCAAGACTTTTACCAGTTTGACCATAATAAACTTTATCGCATATTTTACAGGGAATCTTATAGACACATCCGTCAGCATTTTGGGGGGAATTTTTTATCAAAAGTCTTTTTACTATATCAAGATTTTTAAATACAACTTTGATATTAAAATTCTTAAGAAAAGAAGGCATATCAACCAAGTTTTCATGGTAAGGGAGAACCAACATATTTTTAGTTGAATAAGGTTGGTTGTCCCTTTTTGTATTGTAAAAAGTATTTCTAGCTATTTTAAAAGATTTATCAATTATGTTTCTTGGGTATTTTAAATCATTAGCTATTTCATAAATTTTAGAGATTTCTTCATCTATGAACTCTGGACTCAAAAACATAGAAGAGAAAACCGACACTTTAACTCTATCTTGATGTGAAGAGTAATAGTGTACATAGGAACAATTATTTGTAGTTTTCTGTAAATTTTAAATTTAAAATCATTAAAAGCAGTTTTGAAAATAATATGAATATTTCTTTTGGTTTATATAAATTGGATTCATTTATAATTAATAAAATTTGGGAAGAATTTAATGATAAATTGGACTAATCTTAATTCTTGGGAAGAGTTTCAGGTCCTTTCTTATGTTCCTCTTCACAGAGTCGTGAGATGTTACGCTACTGTGAGGTGTTGTCTTTGTTAGTGTGATGTGACTGTGAGGTGTATTCTGCCCTTTATAAGCCTCTTCTCACGTTTCCTTTTATAGTTCCTTGATAATGTGAGTAATCACGAAAGCGCTTGGAATTATTCTATTTTTCATAGTGGTTGTCTTGCATATTTTGATATCACCTGTTTACTGTGATCTTTTGCATATATAGTATATATGTATATATATATATATATATATATATATATATATATATATATATATATATATATATATATATATATATATATATATATATATATATCAGGTAGTAGGTTGGTAGACAGCAACCACCCAGGGAGGTACTACCGTCCTGCCAGGTGACTGTGAAACAGAAACCTGAAACTGTTTTACATGATGGTAGGATTGCTGGTGTTTTTTTTCTGTCTCATAAACACGCTGGATAACAGGTATATCTAGCTACTTCTACTTACACTTTAGGTCACACTACACTGGCATACACATGCATATATATACATACACACATCTAGGTTTTTCTTCTTTTCTTAATAGCTCTTGTTCTTTTTATTTTCTCTATTGTCCATGGGGAAGTGGAAAAGAATCTTTCCTCCGTAAGCCATGCGTGTCGTATGAGGCGACTAAGATGCCGGGAGCAATGGGCTAGTAACCCCTTCTCCTGTACAAATCTACTAAAAACGAGAAGAAGAAAAACTTTATAAAACTGGGTTGTCTGAATGTGCGTGGATGTAGTGCGGATGATAAGAAAGAGATGATTGCCGATGTTATGAATGAAAAGAAGTTGGATGTCCTGGCCCTAAGCGAAACAAAGCTGAAGGGGTAGGCGAGTTTCAGTGGGGAGAAATAAATGGGATTAAGTCAGGAGTATCTGAGAGAGTTAGAGCTAAGGAAGGGTAGCAATAATGTTGAAGGATCAGTTATGGAAGGAAAAGAGGGAATATGAATGTGTAAATTCAAGGATTATGTGGATTAAAATAAGGGTCGGATGCGAAAAGTGGGTCATAATAAGCGTGTATGCACCTGGAGAAGAGAGGAGTGTAGAGGAGAGAGAGAGATTTTGGGAGATGTTAAGCGAATGTATAGGAACTTTTGAACCAAATGAGAGAGTAATTGTGGTAGGGGACCTAAATGCTAAAGTGGGAGAAACATGCAGAGAGGGTGTAGTAGGTAAGTTTGGGGTGCCAGGTGTAAATGATAATGGGAGCCCTTTGATTGAACTTTGTATAGAAAGGGGTTTAGTTATAGGTAATACATATTTTAAGAAAAAGAGGATAAATAAGTATACAAGATATGATGTAGGGCGTAATGACAGTAGTTTGTTGGACTATGTATTGGTAGATAAAAGACTGTTGAGTAGACTTCAGGATGTACATGTTTATAGAGGGGCCACAGATATATCAGATCACTTTTTAGTTATAGCTACAGTGGGAGTAAAAGGTAGATGGGATACAAGGAAAATAGAATCAGTAAGTAAAAGAGAGGTGAAGGTTTATAAACTAAAAGAGGAGGCAGTTAGGGTAAGATATAAACAACTATTGGAGGATAGATGGGCTAGTGAGAGTGTAGGCAATGGGGTCGAAAATGTATGGGGTAGATTTAAAAATGTAGTGTTAGAGTGTTCAGCAGAAGTTTGTGGTTACAGGCGAGTGGGTGCGGAGGGAAGAGGAGCGATTGGTGGAATGATGATGTAAAAAGAGTAGTAAGGGAGAAAAAGTTAGCATATGAGAGGTTTTACAAAGTAGAAGTGATGCAAGGAGGAAAGAGTATATGGAGAGAAAAAGAGAGGTTAAAAGAGTGGTGAAGCAATGTAAAAAGAGAGCAGATGAGAGAGTGGGTGAGATGTTATCAGCAAATTTTGTTGAAAATAAGAAAAGTTTTGGAATGAGATTAATAAGTTGAGGAAGCCTAGAGAACAAATGGATTTGACAGTTAAAAATAGAGAGGAGAGTTATTAAATGGAGAGTTAGAGGTATCGGGAAGATGGAGAGAATATTTTGAGGATTTGTTAAATGTTGATGAAGACAGGGAAGCTGTAATTTCGTGTGTAGGGCAAGGAGGAATAACATCTTGTAGGAGTGTGGAAGAGCCAGTTGTGGGTGTAGGGAAGTTCGTGAGGCAGTGGGTAGAATGAAAGGGGGTAAGGCAGCTGGGATTGATGGGATAAAGATAGAAATGTTAAAAGCAGGTGGGGATATAATTTTGGAGTGGTTGGTGCTATTATTTAATAAATGTATGGAAGAGGGTAAGGTACCTAGGGATTGGCAGAGAGCGTGTATTGTTCCTTTGTATAAAGGCAAAGGGGACAAAAGAGAGTGAAAAAATTATAGGGGAATAAGTCTGTTGAGTGTACCTGGTAAAGTGTATGGTAGAGTTATTATTGAAAGAATTAAGAGTAAAACAGAAAGCAGGATAGCAGATGAACAAGGGGGCTTTAGGAAAGGTAGGGGGTGTGTAGACCAAGTGTTTACAGTGAAACATATAGGTGAACAGTATTTGGATAAGGGTAAAGATGTTTTGTGGCATTTATGGATTTGGAAAAGGCGTATGATAGGGTAGATAGGGGGCAATGTGGCAGATGTTGCAGGTGTATGGAATAGGAGGAAGGTTACTGAAAGCAGTGAAGAGTTTTTATGAGGATAGTGAGGCTCAGGTTAGAGTGTGTAGGAGGGAAGCCGACCATTTCCCAGTAAAAGTGGGCCTTAGACAAGGATGTGTGATGTCACCGTGGTTGTTCAATATATTTATAGATGGGGTTGTAAGAGAAGTGAATGCGAGGGTCTTGGCAAGAGGTGTTGGGCTAAAAGATAAAGAAGAAAATACAAAGTGGGAGTTGTCACAGTTGCTTTTGCTGATGACACTGTGCTTTGGGAGATTCTGAAGAGAAGTTGCAGAGGTTGGTGGATGAATTTGGTAGGGTGTGTAAAAGAAGAAAATTGAAAGTGAATATAGGAAAGAGTAAGGTGATGAGGATAACAAAAAGAATAGGTGACAAAAGATTGGATATCAGATTGGAGGGAGAGAGTATGGAGGAGGTGAATGTATTCAGATATTTGGGAGTGGACATGTCGGCGGATGGGTCTATGAAGGATGAGGTGAATCATAGAATTGATGAGGGGAAAAGGGTGAGTGGAGCACTTCGGAGTCTGTGGAGACAAAGAACCTTGTCCATGGAAGTAAAGAGGGAATGTATGAGAGTATAGTTATACCAACGCTCTTATATGGGTGTGAAGCATGGGTGATGAATGTTGCAACGAGGAGAAGGCTGGAGGCAGTGGAGATGTCATGTCTGAGGTCAATGTGTGGTGTGAATATAATGCAGAGAATTCGGAGTTTGGAAATTAGGAGGAGGTGCGGGATTACCAAAACGATTGTCCAGAGAGCTGAGGAGGGGTTGTTGAGGTGGTTTGGACATGTAGAGAGAATGGAACGAGACAGAGTGACTTCGAGAGTGTATAAATCTGTAGTGGAGGGAAGGCGGGGTAGGGGTCGGCCTAGGAAAGGTTGGAGGGAGGGGGTAAAGGAAGTTTTGTGTGCGAGGGACTTGGACTTCCAGCAAGCATGTGTGAGCGTATTTGATAGGAGTGAATGGAGGCATATGGTTTTTAATACTTGACGTGCTGTTGGAGTGTGAGCAAAGTAACATTTATGAAGGGATTCAGGGAAACCGGCAGGCCGGACTTGAGTTCTGGAGATGGGAAGTACAGTGCCGGCACTCTGAAGGAGGGGTGTTAATGTTGCAGTTTTATAACTGTAGTGTAAAGCACCCTTCTGGCAAGACAGTGATGGAGTGAATGATGATGAAAGTTTTTCTTTTTCGGGCCACCCTGCCTTGGTGGGAATCGGCCAATGTGTTAATAAAAAAAAATATATATATATTATATACGTATATATATTTATATATATGTATATTCTTTCAACAAATCGGCCATGTCCCACTGAAGCAGGGTGGCAGAAATAAGAAATACAAAAGTTTCTCTTTTTAACTTTAGAAATGTATACAGGAGAAGGGGTTACTAGCCTCTTGTTCCCGGCATTTTAGTCGCCTCTTATGACATGCATGGCTTACGGAGGAAGAATTTTGTTCCACTTCCACATGGAGATAAGAGGAAATAAACAAGAACAATAACTAATAAAAAAATGGAAGAAAACCCAGAGGGGTGTGTATATATATATGCTTGTACATGTATGTGTAGTGTGACCTAAGTGTAAGTAGAAGTAGCAATATGTACATGAAATATTGAGTGTTTACGAGACAGAAAAAAAACCCACCATCAATCCTGTGTTGTGTGGTGGTGGTGGTGGTGGTTGTTAATGTTGTGTGGTGGTGGTTGTTAATGTTGTGTGGTGGTGGTTGTTAATGTTGTGTGGTGGTGGTTGTTAATGTTGTGTGGTGGTGGTTGTTAATGTTGTGTGGTGGTGGTTGTTAATGTTGTGTGGTGGTGGTTGTTAGTGTTGTGGTGGTGGTGGTTGTTAGTGTTGTGGTGGTGGTGGTTGTTAGTGTTGTGTGGTGGTGGTTGTTAATGTTGTGTGGTGGTAGCTACCAGGGATGTGTGGTGGTGGTGGTTGTTAGTGTTTTGTGGTGATGGTTGTTAGTGTTGTGTGGTGGTGGTTGTTAGTGTTGTGTGGTGGTGGTTGTTGGTATTGTGTGGTGGTTGTGATGGTGGTTGTTAGTGTTGTGTTTTGGAGGTTGTTAGTGTTGTGTGGTGTGGTGGTGGTTAGTGTTGTGGTTGTTGTTGTTAGTGTTGTGTGGTGGTGGTTGTTAGTGTTGTGTGGTGGTGGTTGTTAGTGGGTTATGGTGGTGGTGATTGTTAGTGTTGTGTGGTGATGCTGGTTGTTAGTGTTGTGTGGTGATGCTGGTGGTTGTTAATGTTGTATGGTGGTAGTGGTTGTTAGTGTTATGTTGTGGTGGTAGTTGTTAGTTTTGTGTGGTGGTGGTAGTGTTAGTTTTGTGTGGTGGTGGTTGTTAGTGTTGTGTGGTGGTGGTGGTTAGTGTTGTATGGTGGTGGTGATTGTTAGTGTTGTGTGGTGATGCTGGTTGTTAGTGTTGTGTGGTGATGCTGGTGGTTGTTAATGTTGTATGGTGGTGGTGGTTGTTAGTGTTATGTTGTGGTGGTGGTTGTTAGTGTTGTGTGGTGGTGGTAGTTGTTAGTTTTGTGTGGTGGAGGTGGTTGTTAGTGTTGTGTGGTGGTGGTTGATAGTGGAGGTGGTTGTTGTTGTGTTGTGTTGAGTAGTGGTAGTACTGGTAGTGGAGGTAGTGGTAATCATCATCAGTAGCTGGGAGAGACCTGTGATGCGACTGTCACCTGGGTTGAAGTTGTACCAGGACATCACCAGATAGTCACTGTCAGTGTTACCCAGTGGTGAGGTGGACGAGACCGCGGCACACCTGTTGTACCACCATCCACCTCCATAACGATCAGCACAGTTCCCTGTGGAGTGTAAGGTCACACATTATTATCATTATTATTATTATTATTATTATTATTATTATTATTATTATTATTATTATTATTATTATTTTTTTTTTTTTATTCTAATAAAAAATAAATAGAAATAAAAATAAAAAATAATAATAAAACAAATAATATTTTTGTTATTTTACAAATAAAATAATAATAATAATAGTTATAATAATAATAATAATAATAATAATAATAATAGAGTGAGAATTGTACAAAGATATAATGTTGTTGTTTCTATACTTGTTGTTGTTACTAACACTGTTCTTGTTATTGTTCCTGGTGTTATTGTTGTTGTTGTTCCTCTTGTGTTATTGTTGTTGCTCCTCTTGTATTATTGTTGTTCATCTTCTGTTATTGTTGTTCCTCTTCTGTTATTATTGTTGTTGTTCCTCTTGTGTTATTGTTGTTGTTGTTCCTCTTGTGTTATTGTTGTTGTTGTTCCCCTTGTGTTATTGTTGTTGTTCCTTTTGTGTTATTGTTGCTGTTGTTTCTCTTGTGTTATTGTTGTTCCTCTTGTGTTATTGTTCCTCTTGTGTTATTGTTCCTCTTGTGTTATTGTTGTTGTTGTTCCCTTGTGTTATTGTTGTTGTTGTTCCTTTTGTGTTATTGTTGTTGTTGTTTCTCTTGTGTTATTGTTGTTCCTCTTGTGTTATTGTTGTTCCTCTTGTGTTATTGTTCCTCTTGTGTTATTGATGTTGTTGTTCCTCTCGTGTTATTGTTGTTCTTGTTCCTCTTGTGTTATTGTTGTTCTTGTTCCTCTTGTGTTATTGTTGTTGTTGTTCCTCTTGTGTTATTATTGTTGTTGTTATTCATAGTGTTGTTTTTGCTCTTATTATTATTATTATTATTATTATTATTATTATTTTCCTTTATTATTTTAATATCATAATTGTTTATATTGTTATTAAAACTATTAATAATATTATTGTTTTTACTATTATTAAAATATTATTAATATTTATTATTATTATTATTATTATTATTATTATTATTATTAAAAATAAAGTATTATAATTCAAATATTAGCTATAATAATAATGATTATTATATTATTGTTATAAAATAAATATAATAATAATATAATATCAATAATAATAATAATAATAATAATAATAATAATAATAATAATAATAATAATAATAATAATAATAATAAAAAAAATAAAAGATATAATAATATTATCATTCTTGTTATATTATCATTATTGTTTTCACTGTTATTATTATCATTATATAATTATTATGAGTATTACAATTATTATTATTAAATATTATTCCTGTTAGTTTTTGTTTATTTATTGTTATATTATTATTACCATTATGATAATTTTGATTGAAAAAAATATTACAAATAATATTGTAAATAATAATATATTAATATTAACAGTTATTATAATAACATTTAAAACAAAAAAAAATATAATAAAATTATTATTGTTAATAATAATAACAATAATAATACTATTATTATTAATAAAAACATTAACACACATAGGCAGAACCCACAGTTATAATTGTATATAGCGAAGGTCACAATAAGTTCAAGTTACTTTGTAGTAAACACTTCAACACTTACAACTTGGCCAGTCATCATTGTCACTGTCCACCGTGCTGAAACTATGGCCATTCATGATGGCCCAGACATAGCCACTCGTAAGTGCATCACCCAGTGTGCTTTTGTTGTTGTAGCCTCCCACTGTGACTCTGTACCTGAGGGAGAGGTAATTGTTCATTATCACCAACACTGAACATGAGGTGACAACTGCTAGATGAGAGAGAGATAATTGTTCATTATCACCAACACTGAACATGAGGTGACAACTGCTAGCGAGAGAGAGATAATTGTTCATTATCACCAACACTGAACATAAGGTGACAACTGCTAACTGAGGGAGAGATAATTGTTGATTATCACCAACACTGAACATGAGGTGA
Organism: Cherax destructor; assembly: GCA_009830355.1. NCBI lineage: Eukaryota > Metazoa > Arthropoda > Malacostraca > Decapoda > Parastacidae > Cherax > Cherax destructor. The sequence goes on from WNWK01019570.1 coordinate 17,682, forward strand.
CAACTGCTAGCTGAGGGAGAGATAATTGTTGATTGTCACCAACACTGAACATGTGGTGACAACTGCTGAGGGAGAGATAATTGTTCATTATCACCAACACTGAACATGTGGTGACAACTGCTAGCTGAGAGAGAGATAATTGTTCATTATCACCAACACTGAACATGTGGTGACAACTGCTAGCTGAGAGAGAGATAATTGTTCATTATCACCAACACTGAACATAAGGTGACAACTGATAACTGAGGGAGAGATAATTGTTGATTATCACCAACACTGAACATGTGGTGACAACTGCTAGCTGAGAGGGAGATAATTGTTCATTATCACCAACACTGAACATGTGGTGAACACTGCTAACTGAGGGAGAGATAATTGTTCATTATCACCAACACTGAACATGTGGTGACAACTGCTAGCTGAGAGAGAGATAATTGTTCATTATCACTAACACTGAACATGTGGTGAACACTGCTAACTAAGGGAGAGATAATTGTTCATTATCACCAACACTGAACATGAGGTGACAACTGCTAGCTGAGGGAGAGATAAGTGTTCATTATCGCCAACACTGAACATGTGGTGACAACTGCTAGCTGAGGGAGAGATAATTGTTTATTATCACCAACACTGAACATGTGGTGACAACTGCTAGCTGAGGGAGAGATAATTGTTCATTATCACCAACACTGAACATGAGGTGACAACTGCTAACTGAGGGAGAGATAATTGTTCATTATCACCAACACTGAACATGTGGTGACAACTGCTAGCTGAGGGAGAGATAATTGCTCATTATCACCAACACTGAACATGTGGTGACAACAGCTAGCTGAGGGAGAGATAATTGTTGATTATCACCAACACAACATGTGGTGACAACTGCTAGCTGAGAGAGATAATTGTTCATTATCACCAACACTGAACATGTGGTGACAACTGCTAGCTGAGGGAGAGATAATTGTTCATTATCACCAACACTGAACATGAGGTGACAACTGCTAACTGAGGGAGAGATAATTGTTCATTATCACCAACACTGAACATGTGACAACTGCTAACTGAGGGAGAGATAATTGTTCATTATCACCAACACTGAACATGTGACAACTGCTAAATGAGGGAGAGATAATTGTTCATTATCACCAACACTGAACATTTAAACTGAATATCATCATATTTATTGTATCAGAAAATTATGATGTATAATAATAAATCAGAACCATTTGATGTAATGTTTTCAGGTCATTTTGAAGTATATAATGTTTCAGATTATTATCATGTTTAATGAATCAGGTCTTTAAAATGTTTAATGTTTCAGGTCATTATTTTGTATATCATGTCATTGTCATGTATAATGTATAAAGTCATTATCGTCTATAATGCAGCAATTTATTATATAAATTATTTGTAAGTTGTTTGTGATGTATAATGTATTAAGTGATTGCAATGAAAGTATCAAGTGAGTGTCATTGTAGTAACACCAGGACTGGTGTTGACTGACCTCACAAAGGGTCATTGTAGTAACACCAGTGGTCCAGTATGCACTACGAAAAGCAAATATTCTTACAGTAATCTTTCTTCACCAGTCGCCCTACCATAGCCAACAACAGTGATAAAATACCATTTGATGTGGTCGAGGTGGAACAAATCTAGAAAAGCTAAATACTGTGATCTATAAGTGCCCAAAACCTCAGGCTGTAAAAAAGGGTGCTAGAAGTACTGGCCGTTCGTCTTAGTAGGAGCTTTCAGAAGTCACTGGTTTCTCCAACCCGCAAGTTATACTTTTTGTATCAAATTGAACACATATTACTCTGTTTAAATATTCCAGTAGTCTTTTCACGAGCTAGTACAAATCACCGACCGGATTCATTAAAAAATAAGTGATTCACTGACCGGATTCGTCCAAGAAATAAGTGAACCTATGACCGGATTCAAAGCTGACACAGTTTCTAGGCGTCCTTAACACCCAACCGGTTTGAAAAATAAGGTATCCTCTGACCGGATTCACAAGCTGATGGGGTTTTTAGGCGCCCTAATCAAACACCCAAACAGTTATTGCTAGCAGCTGTAAGATTGTTTCAAACACATACAAATACAAATAGATACCCAAACAAACAGACAGATCTACACTTTAAAGAATATACAGTAAAGAAACCAAAAAATCACATCATGGATTTTGTGCAACTTTAGTGGGAAATGAGCCCACGCATCTCGTGCAGATATTCAAGAATCATCTACAAGAGATATTAAACCAGGGAAGTGTTTCTGTGTATGACCAAATGAGAACCAACTGTGGGAAAAAATCACAATGGCATTAAAAGACGGAAACATCAAAACGACCTTTATAATAAAACTGACAACATTCCATAACAGATGGGAAAATAAAAGAACTGGGCCATATGGTGCTATTGCCCCTGGTGCAGATGCTGTCCTGGTAGACAGTAACTACAAGAATACAGAAACGAAAGTATTAATATTATTATTATTATTATTATTATTATTATTATTATTATTATAGGTGGCCCGGAGGGAGACATGAGCTTTAGGTGCACACAAGGATATGCAAAACACAATGTTACAAACTAGCAATACCACAGGAGATAGTAAACAAGGGGATGCCCCAAGGAATACTGAAGATAAAATACCAGAAATAACTGGTGAAGGCACCATTGTTAGTACTAGTGCTGAAGTTAGTAAAGAGGCAGAAAAACATGCACCAGTAGGGAATACAGTCACAGAAAACAAGGCAAACAGAAACCAGGCCTATGCAAATTATATGCACTTGGTATCTGCAGGCATGGAATATCTGGAAAAACAGATGGGACATGCAACTTTGACCACCCCAGAAAATGCCATGCCCGTATGACAACAGGAAAATGCAACCTTCCATCCTGTAAGCTTTTCCACTCTGAAATGTGTCACTCTTCAGTTCAGGAAAGACAGTGCTATAACTTATATTGCCAGGCACACCACTTAAAGGGGACAAGAAGACACAGAACATCCAGACCATGAGAAAACTTGGGTAGCCACAACTACTCCAAAGAGATAGTTTTTTTAGTGCCAAGAAAAAAAAAAAGCTGGCAGGAAATGACAGAAATCGTACACCAGCTCTGATCATTTCTGGAGCAGAATCACAGTCAATGGCCTCCACTCCAAAACAAGAGATATTAGTGCCAGGAAAAAAGACCCCCCCCATACCACCAATATGACGACATTCATCTTTGCAAATACTATACAGGGTTTAAAGCCAGCAACAAACAACAAAATACCTTTCATCCGTGGACTGCCTACAGAGTTAAATGCAATGTTCGCGGTTTTCAAGGAGACCCACATAAAGGATTATCTTGACAATGAAATATGAATCCTGGGTTATAACCTATTCAGATGCAACAGAGTGAACAGGCAAAAAAAAAAAAAGGGGGGGGGGTGGCCAGTACATCACAGAATCACTGATATGCTCGGAACTACTAAATGCCTCAAATGATGTAGTTGAAGTCTTAGCAGTAAAGATCGAGAACCAAAACCTGGTCATTGAGGTAGTATTCAAGCCTCCAGCTGCAACGTCCCAACAATTCCAGGAACAGCTTTTGAAAATTGATCATTGTCTGGAAAACCTTCCAGCTCCTGCCCCCAACATCTTGCTCCTGGGATATTTCAACCTAAGGCACCTAAAACGGAGGAATGTAGCAAATAATGTGGTAGCAGAGATAACACCAGGAGGCAGCTCAGATGAAAACTCGCACACACACGAGCTTTTGAATCTCTGCACCAAATTCACCTTAAACCAGCACATAATTGAGCCTACGAGATTGGAGAATACACTGGACCTCATCTTCACTAATCATTAACAATGATGATCTGAAACGAAATATTACCACATCAAAAACAATATACTCAGATCATAACGTAAAAAGGTTCAGTCATGTATGCGCAGGAACCCAGACCGACAAAATGTGATTAGACACGAGGGGGCCTTCACCAAATTCAACTTCAATAACTAAAAACATAAGGTGGGACCAAGTAAACCAGATTCGAAATTATATAAACTAGGAAGATAGTCCAAGCAACACGGATCCAAACTTATGTCAAGAACAAATTAACTCTGTGGCACTTGAGGTATGCTCAAGGCAGATTCCTGTAAGGAAAAGGAAGAGAAGATATAAACTACAAATATATATGCGCTCCCTATACTGGCTAAGGCAAAGAATAACAGAGGGGCTAAAAGAGGTCAATATATCTGTAATACTTAGGGAGGCACTGGTCAGAGAAATAGCAAACATCGAACTAAAGCTAAAGGAATATTACAGGAGTCAAGAAATATGGGAAGAACTAAAAGCCATAAATGAAATTGAAAGAAAACCAAAATATTTCTTGTCCTATGCCAAATCAAAGTCTAGAACAACATCCAGTATTGGGCAACTACTTAAACGAGATGGGTCCTACACAGATGACAGCAAGGAAATAAATGAGGTACTCAAGTCTCAATATGACTCGGTTTTCAACGAGCTGCTAACCAGACTGACAGTCAGAGACAGAATTTGGTAGACTCAAACCTATCTGATAATACCCTGACGCCAAATGACTTCGAAAATGCGATAAATGACATGCCCATGCACTCTGCCCCAGGCCCAGACTCATGGAACTCCGTGTTCATCAAGAACTGCAGGAAGCCCCTATCACGTGCTTTTAACATCTTTGCAAGGGTCCTAAGAAGCAAGATCGCCACCCATCTAGATTAATATCAGTTAATCTAGACGGGTTTAGAGCAGGTCGCTCCTGCCTCTCCCAACTACTAGACCACTATGACAAGGTCCTAAATACTGTAGAAGACAAACAAAACGCAGATGTAGTATACACAGACTTTGCAAAAGCCTTTGACAAATGTGCCCATGATGAAATTGCGCACAAAATGCGTGATTAAGAAATAACAGGAAAAGTTGGTAGATATATCTATAATTTCCTAACAAATAGAACACAAAAAGTAGTAGTAAACAAAGTAAAATCTGAGGCGGCTACGGTGAAAAGCTCTGTTCCACAAGGCACAGTACTCGCTCCCATCCTGTTCCTCATCCTCATATCTGACATAGACAGGGATGCAAGCCACAGCACCGTGTCTTCATTTGCAGATAACACCTGAATTTTCATGAGGGTGTTCTCCATTGAAGACATGGCAAGACTCCAGGCGGATATCAACCAAATCTTTAAATGGGCCACAGAAAACAATAAGAAGTTCAATGAGAAATTTCAATTTCTCTGATGTGGAAAACGTGAGGAAATTTAAAGTACATCGGAGTAAAACACAAATTCCAACCACACAATAGAACGAAAAACCAATGTCCCAGATGACAGATGAGAGTGATAATGTCAGAGTATCACACCTTCAAACACCACAACGTTGTATCATTCGCATCTGCTAGAAAAATGACAGAATGGATTATGAGAACCTTCAAAATTAGGGATGCCAAGCCCATGATGACACTCTTCAGGTCGCTTGTTCTATCTAGGCTGGAATATTGCTGCACACTAACAGCACCTTTCAACGCAGGTGAAATTGCTGACCTAGAAAATGCACAGAGAACCTTCACAGTACACACAACTGTGATAAAACTCTTCAGTTACTGGGAATGCATGAAGTTCCTCAACCTGTACTCCATAGAACGCAGGAGGGAGATATACACGATATGTACTTGGAAAATCCTAGAGAGATTAGTACTAAACTTGCACATAAAAATCACTCCATAGAAAAGCAATAGTCTCGGCAGACGATGCACCCCCCCTTCCCCCGGTGAATAGCAGGGGCACCACTCGCACGATGAGAGACAACATAATAAGTGTCAGGGGCACAAGACTGTTCAATTGCTTCCCAGCATACATAAGGGGGATTACCAATAGACCCCTGGCAGCCTTCAAGAAGGCGTTAGACAGGCACCTAAAGTCAGTACCTGACCAGCCGGACTATGGTTCATACGTCTGGTTGTGTGCGGCTAACAGTAACAGCCTGGTTGATCAGACCCTGATCCACCATGAGGCATGACCACAGACCGGGCCGTGGAAGAGTTGACCCCCGAAACAATCTCCAGGTAAACTCCAGAACTGTCACTCACTGATATTGACTGACCTCACAAAGTGTCACTGTAGTAACAACAGGACAGTCACTCACTGATGTTGATTGACCTCATAAAGTGTCACTGTAGTAACACCAGGACAGTCACTCACTGATGTTGACTGACCTCACAAAGTGTCACTGTAGTAAAACCAGGACAGTCACTCACTGATGTTGACTGACCTCACAAAGTGTCACTGTAGTAAAACCAGGACAGTCTCTGACTGATGTTGACTGACCTCACAAAGTGTCACTGTAGTAACACCAGGACAGTCACTCACTGATGTTGACTGACCTCACAAAGTGTCACTGTAGTAACACCAGGACAGTCTCTGACTGATGTTGACTGACCTCACAAAGTGTCACTGTAGTAACACCAGGACAGTCACTCACTGATGTTGACTGACCTCACAAAGTGTCACTGTAGTAACACCAGGACAGTCACTCACTGATTTTGACTGACCTCACAAAGTGTCACTGTAGTAACACCAGGACAGTCACTCACTGATTTTGACTGACCTCACAAAGTGTCACTGTAGTAACAGCAGGACAGTCACTGACTGATGTTGACTGACCTCACAAAGTGTCACTGTAGTAACACCAGGACAGTCACTCACTGATGTTGACTGACCTCACAAAGTGTCACTGTAGTAACACCAGGACAGTCACTCACTGATGTTGACTGACCTCACAAAGTGTCACTGTAGTAACACCAGGACAGTCTCTGACTGATGTTGACTGACCTCACAAAGAAAATAAAACATTATCACTGTCACACAGTCAATAACTGTCTTACCTGAACTCCACTGACAACTATCAAGCAAGATCTTGATGACTGGTCCCACAACCAGGTCCCTGATGACTGGTCCCACAACCAGGTCCCAGATGAGTGGTCCCACAACCAGGTCCCAGATGAGTGGTCCCACATCCAGGACTCAGAAGAGTGGCAATGAAGAATGGTTGGATTTGAGAGGGTCTGACCTTTCAATGATTACGTTATTTCTTCTACTAGTGGCCTACACCTCACCTTGTGACAGTATATAAGGTTCCATACTGGCTCGTCAACTTAAGATTGTTTCAGACTATGGAACAAATACTCTTTTCCAGGCTGAGGGACTGACCACCTCAAAACTACGTCTGCAAGGGTGATTGACTGATTGCATCGTCTTCACATGTCTACTGTTTCTGCCAACTATTTGTACTCGACTGAATAAGCCTACCGTGTAGGCGAAACTTTTCGGAATAACTGTCCCACATATGTCTTCCTTACTACACCAGCTAAGTATAGAAGTGAGTTTAAGCGGAGTAATCGTCAACCTGGGCAGACATACACGAATGTTGCTAGTAAACAATTCCTTGACTGTAAATCAGTGACTGTCACTAACTTTAGTGAACTCTCACATTCGTAAATTCCCAATAGACCGTGTTCTTATGTGTGTAACTGAGACAGATAAACTGACAGATACATAATAGTTAACCATTTTCCTGCAGTAAGGCTTTCGATAGAGTTCCACATCAGAGGCAATTGAGGAAACTTAAGGCACACGGAATAGGAGGATAAATGTTTTCCTTGTTAGAGGCATGGCTGACAAATAGGCAGCAGAGAGTTTGCATAAATGGGGAGAAATCAGAATGGGGGCACGTCACAAGCGGTGTTCCACAGGGGTCATTGCTGAGCACCTTGTTGTTCACAATTTACATAAATGACATTGATGAGGGAATAAAAATCGACATGGAAAAATAAACACTTAAGCAGTATAATGTGATCCTTTATTGACAACGTTTTGCCCACGCAGTGGGCTTTATCAAGTCACGTGAGTATATATAGGATGGAGTCAGGTGGATGCAGTCACGAAGAAAATTGTGTCTATTGCGAAGTGAGTAAGCTTTTAGAAGAAGGTCAAGGTATTCTCTGTGTGAAGGATCCATTTCTACTGCAGTGTTTGACACGATGGAAATAAATGGTATAAAATACCGAATAGCGACATAAGCAAATTTGCTGATGACACCATTGAGGACATTAGAGCAATGTTGACATTAGAGCACTCCAGGATTATTTGAATAGGCTGATGCAGTTTAATATAGACAAATGAAAGTTCTTAATGTTGGACAGGAAAATAACCATGCCACATATAAACTAAATAATGTAGATCTTAATATTACTGATTGCGAAAAGGATTTAGGAGTTCTGGTTAGCAGTAATCTGAAACCAAGACGACAGTGCATAAGTGTTCGTAATAAAGCTAACAATCCTTGGCTTCATATCAAGAATAATAAAAGAAGTCCTCAGGTTGTTCTTCAACTCTATATATCTTTGATTAGGCCTCATTTAGATTATGCTGCACAGTTTTGGTCACCGTATTACAGAATGGATATAAATGTACTGGAAAACGTACAAAGGAGGATGACAAAGTTGATCCCATGTATCAGAAATCTTCCCTATGAGAATAGACTGAGGCCCTGAATCTCTAGAAAGGCGTAGAATTAGGGTGGATATGATTGAGGTGTATAAATGGAAAACATAAATTAATAAAGGGGATGTAAATAACATGCTAAAAATATCTAGCCTAGACATGACTCGCAGCAATGATTTTAAGTTGGAAAAATCAGATTCAGGAAGGATATAGGAAAGCACTGATTTGGTAATAGAGTTGTGGATGAGTGGAACAAACTCCCGAGTACCGTCATAGAAGTTAAGCCGTTGTGTAGCTCTAAAAATAGATTAGATAAATATATGAGTGGGTTTGGTTGGATGAGAGTTGGACCTGACTAGTTTGTGCTACTAGGTTAAATGCCGTGCTCCTTCCTTAAATGAATGTGACCTGACCTGACTAGGTTAAGGCATTGGCTTAATCTTGTGGGAGAATTAGACCTGCCTCGCATGGGCCAGTAGGCCTTCTGCAGTGTTCCTTCTTTCTTATGTTCTTATGTCATTACCTACTGTTTCAAACTCCAGCTGGAGTCTTCAGGTAGTGGTAAGTCTAGGAGCACTGGTATATTTAAGTAGAAGCTTATGTCCAATATCTGGCCTATAGTTGCTGTCACCCAGAATGTGGGTGAGTGCATGACCTCCTTCTATAGTAGTGACACTGCATGAATCAGAAAACCTGTGACCGTTACCACCTTTAGGGACACTATTACTTATTGTTCTTTCTTCCCATCTCATAATACACATATCTTAACCAAAAGATACTACTTATTTTGTATGGTGGGTCATGAATTTCTGTACTAGTGCATAGAATTTGTTAACGCCAAGTATTATAAAGAGTAACTGTATGGGTTTCAGTTGACCTTCCTATGAGGTAACACATTCCAATTAATTAATAACAACATCTTCTTTTCCCAGATTATGTTCTAACACTATGATGAACACGTAGACCTCGACACCTGAACTAGTTCAACTGACGGCTGTAACACTGACAATGTCCAAGGAAAAATCTGGTGAGAATACTGACCTGCACTTGGAGGACTCAGAAACTGGTTTGGACAGCTAGTTTTGTGAAGGCAGCTGACCAGACCATCGTAATTAAGAGTTAAACCCATTGTCAAGTATTTGTCTTCCATAGTAGCAACACTGCTGGACACTCTCACTTTCATTGTCAAGTGTTGCTCTTCCATAGTAGCAACACTGCTGGACACTCTCACTTTCATTGTCAAGTGTTGCTCTTCCATAGTAGCAACTGCTGGAGACTCACTTTCATTGTCAAGTGTTGCTCTTCAATAGTAGCAACACTGCTGGACACTCTCACTTTCATTCTTGATGAACGACTTTCAGAGAGGAGCAGCAGACAGGCTGAAGCTGAAGCTGAACAATTGACTTTGCTAGACTGGGGATTCTTATGAAAAATGAATCCTGCTACACTGGTAAAGAAGGACATTCAATAGAAATCTTTAGGGAGACCAAAAATTTCGACCACAGGCACTTCGTGTTAACACTCCCATAACGTTCTTAAGGAGTGACAAAAATCTTCTATAAAAACTCAAGACAGATTTGAGACAGAATTTAGAGGTATGTATATCACACCCCGTCATGAGTATCAGCTGGTAGAAAAGCCTCTGTGCCTTATACTGGCAGACAAAGGACCATTTAAACACCTGATATGTTGTGTGAACATTTTTCCAAAGTTAAGTTTAGGTAACCATTTACTTTACAATATTCTTGGGATGGGACATACACAGATGACAGCCAAGAAATGAGTGAGATATTAAAGTCCCAATACGACTCAGTGTTCAGCGAGCCGCTGCCCAGACTAAGTGTCGACAATCCCAATGAATTCTTTATAAACGAAATCCAAAATTTGGTCATCTCAGAAATCTTGGATATTATCATAACTCCACAAGACTTTGAAAAGGCATTAAATGACATGCCCATGCATTCTGCCCCAGGCCCAGACTCATGGAACTCCATGTTTATCAAGAAATGCAGGAAGCCCCTGTCGTGTGCCTTCAGCATTCTATGGAGAGGGAGAATGGACACAGGGGTCATCCCACACACAAAAAAAACAACAGACATAGCCCCACTCTATAAAGGTGGCAGTAAAGCAATTGCTAACATCACATATCATAAAAATCTTCGAGAGGGTTCTAAGAAGCAAGATTGACAAATAGGCAGCAGAGAGTTTGCATAAATGGAGAGAAATCAGAATGGGGGCACGTCTCAATCGGTGTCCCACAGGGGTCAGTTTTGGGCCCCCTGTTGTTTACAATTTACATAAACGACATAGATGAGGGAATAAATAGCAACATAAGCAAATTTGCTAAAGACACCAAAATAGGCCGTCCAATTCATTCTAATGAGGACATTAGAGCACTCCAGGATGATTTGAATAGACTGATGCAGTGGTCGGAGAAGTGGCAGATGCAGTTTAATGTAGACAAATGCAAAGTTCTAAATGTTGGGCAGGACAATAACCATGCCACATATAAACTGAATAATGTAGATCTTATTACTTGTGATTGGGAGAAGGATTTAGGAGTTCTGGTTAGTAGTAATCTGAAACCAAGACAACAGTGCATAAGTGTTCACAATAAATCTAACAGAATCCTTGGCTTCATATCTAGAAGTATAAATAATAGAAGTCCTCAGGTTGTTCTTCAACTCTATATATCTTTGGTTAGGCCTCATTTAGATTATGCTGTACAGTTCTGGTCACAGTATTACAGAATGGATATAAATGCACTGGAAAACGTACAGAGGAGGATGACAAAGTTGATCCCATGTATTAGAAATCTTCCCTATGAGGATAGACTGAGGGCCTTGAATCTGCACTCTCTAGAAAGGCGTAGAATTAGGGGGATATGATTGAGGTGTATAAATGGAAAACATGAATAAACAAAGGGGATGTAAATAGTGTGCTGAAAATATCCAGCCAAGACAGGACTCGCAGCAATGGTTTCAAGTTGGAAAAGTTCAGATTCAGGAAGGATATAGGAAAGCACTGGTTTGGTAATAGAGTTGTGGATGAGTGGAACAAACTCCCGAGTACCGTCATAGAAGCTAAGACGTTGTGTAGTTTTAAAAATAGGTTAGATAAATACATGAGTGGGTGTGGGTGGGTGTGAGTTGGAGCTGATTAGCTTGTGCTACTAGGTCAGTTACCGTACTAATTCCTTAAGTGGAAGTGACCTTACTACCTGGAGATAGTTATTTCCAGTGGGGTGCGGGTTGGTGTGAGTTGGTCCTGACTAGCTTGTGCTACTAGGTCAGATGCCGTGCTCCTTCCTTAAGTGAATGTAACCTGACCTGGCTGGGTCGGGGCATTGGCTTAAGCCGGTTGGAGACTTGGACCTGCCTTGCATGGGCCAGTAGGCCTGCTGCAGTGTTCCTTCTTTCTTATGTCCTTATGTTCTTAAGATCGCCAACCACCTAGATACCCATCAGTTACACAACCCAGAGCAACACGGGTTTAGTGTAGGTCGCTCCTGCCTGTCCTAGCTACTGGATCTCTATTACATGGTTCTGGATGCTGTAGTGGATAAACAAAATACAGATGTAGTATACACAGACTTTGCAAAAGCTTTCGACAAATGTGACCATTGTGTAATAGAGCACAAAATGCGTGATAAAGGAATAAGAGGAAAAGTTGGTAGATTTATCTATAACGTCCTGACAAATAGAACACAAAGAGTAATAGTAAACAGAGTAAAGTCCCAGGCAGCTACAGTGAAAAACTCTGTTCCACAAAGCACAGAGCTCCCATTCTATTCCTCTTCATCATTTCTGACATAGACAGAGATGTAAGTCGCGTCTTCCTTTGCGGATGACACCCAGATTGCCATGGCAGTGACCTCCATTGAAGACACCACAAGACTCCAAGTGGACATCAACCAAATCATCAAATGGGCCACTCAAAACAATATGAAGTTCAACGAGGAGAAATTTCAACTACTCAGATATGGAAAACTTGAAGAAATTAAAAATGTATCAGGGTATACGAAAAATTCTAACCATATAATAGAGTTAGAAAGTAATGTGAAGGACCTAGGAGTTATAATGTCAGAGGATCTCGCATTCAACGACCACAGCAATGTATCTACCGCATCTGCTATGAAAATGATAGGATTGATTATGAGAACTTTCAAAACTAGGGATGCCAAGCCCATGATGATTCTCTTCAAATCAATTGTTCTCTCTAGGCTGGAATACTGCTGTTCACTAACGGCCCCTTTCAAGACTGGTGACATTGCTGACCTGGAGAGTGTACAAAGAACTTTCACGGCACACATAAGTACGATAAGGCACCTAAATTACTGGAAACGGGTAAAGGTCCTTGATCTGTATTCCCTGGAATGCAGGCGAGAGAGATAAATGTTAATATGTATTCACTTGGAAGGTCCTGGAGGGATTGGTACCAAATCTGCACACGAAATTCACTCCTAATGAAAGCAAAGGACTTGGCAGGAGACGCAACATTCCCCCAATGAAACGCAGGCTCGCCACAATACATTGAGAGACAACACAATAATTGTCCGGGGCCCAAGACTGTTCAACTGCCTCCCAGCATACATAAGGGGGATTACCAATAGACCCCTGGCTGTCTTCAAGAAGGCACTGGACAGGCACCTAAAGTTAGTACCTGACCAACCGGGCTGTGGTTCGTACGTCAGTTTGCGTGCGGCCAGCAGTAACAGCCTGGTTTATCAGTACCCCGATCCACCATGAGGCCTGGTCTCAGACCGAGCCGCGGGGGCTTGACCCCCGAAACCCTCTCCAGGTAAACTCCAGGTAATACCCAAAGTCAGGGTCAATGTGCACCTTATATACAAAACCGATACTAAAAGGCTGGTTGGACTCCCACGCTCAATACAAAGTGATCAAGGGTTCACTTTCATAGCCAAAGGTTTCCGTGAGGTTCTGAACTTACCACCATCATTCACAAGGTTCTCCTGAACTCTTCAAGTAAACCATCAAGACCATGATGAGGACTTATTGTCTACATTTATCTACAGATTGTGATGAGATCTTAGTGCAGCTGCTCTTCACTATATGAGGGACTGTACACGAGTCTATCAGTAAGTAAGTTTATTCAAGTATACACAAATACAGTTACATAGATTATCATACACAGCAGCATATGTGTAGAGAACATAGGAGAACCCAAAAATGTCAGAAAGAGTGACTTATTTCCATTGGTGTCCTTTTAGTACCTTATTATTATACAATATAGGAGATATTTTATTATTATACTATAAAGGATATATACTAGGAATAAGGTAAAAAGAGCTATTTACATTTACATGTATGTTTACCTGGAGTTTACCTGGAGAGGGTTTCGGGGGTCAACGCCCCGTGGCTCGTTCTGAGACCATGCCTGATGGTGGATCAGGGTCTGATCAACCAGGCTGTTACTGCCGGCCGCACGCAAACTGACGTACGAACCACTGCCCGGTTGGTCAGGTGCTGACTTTAGATGCCTGTCCAGTGCCTTCTTAAAGACAGCCAGTGGTCTATTGGTAATCCCCCTAATGTATGCTGGGAGGCAATTAAACAGTCTTGGGCCCCGGACACTTATTGTGTTGTCTCTGTGTACTCGTGGCGCCCCTGCTTTTCATCGGGGGAATGTTGCATCCCCTGCCGAGTCTTTTGCTTTCATAGGGAGTGATTTTCGTGTGCAGTTTTGGTGCTACCTTCTCCCTTTCTGTCGCTACATTTATTAGGTACTTTTTGGCTCTCTTCTTGAACTGGCTCATGCTAAGACTGTCTTTGACATGTTCAGGCAGTCTGTTCCATTCCTTTATTGCTGTACAAAAAAAGGTGTTTGAAGCCTGGCCACTGACTGTGGGTACTACAAAGTTCTGCTCTCTCCCCCTAGTTGTGCTGCCTCCCAGCTTACATAAGGGGGATTACCAATAGACCCCTGGCTGTCTTCAAACAGGCACTGGACAGGCGCCTAAAGTCGGTAACTGACCAGCCAGGCTGTGGTTCGTACGTTGGACTGCGTGCGGCCAGCAGTAACAGCCTGGTTGATCAGGCCCTGATTCACCATGAGGCCTGGTCACAGACCGGGCCACGGGGGTGTTGACCCCCGGAACTCTCTCCAGGTAAACTCCAGGTAAACAAATTTAGATAAGGTTGCATTAATTATAACTGGTTTATACATTTATGAGAAAGAAGTTTCAACATTTGCATTAGATTAAGTTTGAGAAAATTATTGTTCTTTGAACAATTATGTAAGGGGTTTTGAGGCTAAGCGAGTAACACCGTGAATAATGATATTTTGAGGCAGTGGAAAGTGATTTATTAACTTTGTAGGTAATGTTAAGTATTGTGTATTTTGTTTTGGGTGAGTAGGTGGTTTTTTCAGCAGAGTTTTGAATTGATGTACAGGCAGGGTTTCTTTGGTAATCACAGGTAATGAATTCCAAATTTTTGTACCTTTAATGTGCATTGAGTTTTTGTAGTGTGAGATGGACCCTGAGAACATCGAATAGTGATCTGTGTCTTGTGTTATGGTCATGTGTACTGTTAAAGTTAAGATAACAATCCTTGGAGTCCAATAACATTGTAACTAGGTCCATAAGAGATAAAATAATCATTACAGTCCCATGAAAATTTATGAATAAGTAATTCATTCAAATTTTTAATTCAGTCAGTTTTTTTGGACAATGCATATCAGCACATCTCTGTTTTTTATTGTTTTTGAAAGTTTTTAATTGAAAGAACCAGTAACTGGTATAATTATTCTTATAGGAAAAAAACTTACAAATTTTAGGTAAGGTTGTTATAGACTAACATTACTTGTTAGCTGCAAGAAGAGAAGAATATAACATAATAAGCAACAGAGTTAACACATACTTGTTAGCTTCATCACTTACACTAACATGCAGGAGAAGAATATAACATAATAAGTAACAGAGTTAACACATACTTGTTAACTTCATCGGCCACACTAAACGTCTCCCACACTGCAGATCGTTGTTGTCCTCCCAGGTTGGTAGCGATCACCTTGAGCTGGTAACGTTGACCTCCGCTAGTCAGGGCGTGAAGGTTGTCGTTGCCTGCAGGTGATCACAACACTCACCATCACAATATTCACTCATAATGTAACATTATCAACATGTACATCATATATATTCCATAATATGTACATCAACTACAACACAACACAGAGAGCTACATGAACTACAACACAACACACAGAGCTACATGAACTACAACACAACACACAGAGCTACATGAACTACAACACAACACACAGAGCTACATGAACTACAACACAACACACAGAGCTACATGAACTACAACACAACACAGAATTACGTAAAATACAACACATTTCAGAGAGCTACATGATGCACAACACAGCACGAAGAGTTACATTAAGTACAATACAGAGTTACATGATCTACAGAGTTAAGATAATTACATCAGTTAGCTCAATGATATACAACACAATTCAGAGCTACACGAAATACAAAACAGCATAAGGAGCTTCATTAACTAGAAAACATCACAGAGAGCTACATGAACTACAACACTACACAGAGAGCTACATGAACTACAACACTACACAGAGAGCTACATGAACTACAACACTACATAGAGAGCTACATGAACTACAACACTACACAGAGAGCTACATGAACTACAACACTACACAGAGAGCTACATGAACTACAACACAACACAGAGAGCTACATAAACTACAATACAAGATAGAGAGTTATGTGAACTACAACACAACACAGAGAGTTACATGAACTGCAACACAAGTGAGACAGGTTAATGGAATACAACTCAACACAGAGACGCACATGAACTACAACACTACACGCAGAGTTGCAAGAACTACATCACTGAGCTAAATGATCTACATATCAGAGAAAGCTACATAAACAACACAACACAAAGTTACATAAACTGCAATACATGGTTACATGAACTCTAACAGAACACACAAATATATGTGCGCTACAACACATATATTTGTTGAGTTTCTCAACGACTTCGGTGTTGTTCACACCAACTCCAGGACCGAGGGACTGATTACCTCATATTTTGTATATAGTTCTTCTGTCTTCTGTCTTCATGTGTCTTAATTATATGAACTACAACACAACAAAGACACCTACAAGAACTGCAACAAAACACTGAGAGCTGCAGAAACTACAACCCAACTCAGAGAGCTACATATACTACAATACAACACAGGAAGTAAAGTGAACTACAGCACAACACAAAGAGCAATATGAACAACAACACACCACAGAAGGGTACATGAACTGCAACGCAACACTGAGAGCTACCTGAACTACAACACAAAACAGAGCTAAGTTAAATACAACACAACAATGAGAGTTACATGAAGTACAATACCACACTGAGAGCTACATGAACTACAGTATAAAACAGAGCTACATGAAATACAACACAACAATGAGATTTACATGAACTACAACAAAAGAAAGTTACATGAACTACGACAGGGTGAACTACAAGATCTTACCCAGCCAATATTCTCCATATGGGTCACCGAAGCCAGTCTTGTAGTGTTGCCAGGTCCTAGTGAAGTTCACTTGTGTTGTCTGGCGCTGGCGGGCCAGGAACACCGTCCACATGTGTTCCTCTTGTATCTTACACAACACACTCACACCTGCAGAACTGACAAACATTTTATTAAAACTACACTGTGTGTATGTTTGTTTTATGACACTGACATTGTGCATCCAGGTATGAGGTATGAGTCACCATACAAGGACAGCTGAGGGAGTGTAGTGTTTGATACTGTCACCTACACTGTCAAGTAACATCCAGGTATGTGGTATGAGTCACCATACAAGGACAGCTGAGGGAGTGTAGTGTTTGATACTGTCACCTACACTGTCAAGTAACAATACAAAGCTTCTTCTAAGTAACTTATGTTACCAAAAAATAATGTATTCACAAATTATTACATGAAAGTCAGTAATTCTTATTTCACATTATCTTTCAAATTGTCAGAGCGTCTACACATTCACTGGAGAGTCCAAAAAATAACGTAAAGTAACAGAAGTGTTTAGGGTTTAAAGTCAATTACAACATTCTTTTTTAAATAATTGCATTGTAATTGTTTTTAGTAATTTAATTATTAACACATAGGCCGTCTCCCACAAAGGCAGAGTGGGCCCAAAGAAAAACTTTTATCATTCACTCCACCACTGTCTTGCCAGAGGCGCGTTCACACTATAGTTATAAAACTGCAACATTTACACCCCTCCTTCAGAGTGCAGACACTGTACTTCCCATCTCCAGGACTCAAGTTCGGCCTGCTGGTTTCCCTGAATCCCTTCATAAATGTTACCTTGCTCACACTCCAACAGCACTTCAAGTCCTAAAAATCATTTGTCTCCATTCGCTCCTATCAAACATCCTCACGCATGCTTGCTGAAAGTCCAAGCCCCTCGCACACAAAACCTCCTTTACCCCTTCAGTCCAACCTTTCTTAGGCCGATCTCTACCCCGCCTTCCATCCACTACAGATTTATACACTCTCGAAGTCATTCTATTTTGTTCCAACCTCTCTACATTTCCAAACCACCACAACAACCCCTCCTCAGCCCTCTGGATAATAGTTTTGGTAATCCTGCACCCCCTCTTAATTTCCAAACTACGAATTCTCTGCATTATTTTCACACTACACATTGCTCTCAGACATGACATCTCCACTACCTCCAGCCTTCTCCTTGTTGCAACATTCACCACCCAGGCTTCACACCCACTCCCAAATAGTATCTGAATACATTCACCTCCTCGATACTCTCTCTCCCCATCTTTCACCTCCATCTATCACCTTACCCTTTTTTTTTATTCTCTTTTAATTTTCATCTTTTTCATACCCTACCAAACTCATCCACAAACCTCTGCAACTTCTCTTTTGAATCTCCCAAAAGCACAGTGTCATCAGCAAAGACCAACTTTGACAACTCCCACTTTGTGTTAGATTCTTTATCTTTTAACCCCACACCTCCTGCCAACACCCGAGCATTCACTTCTCTTATAACTCCATCTATAAATATATTGAACAACCACGTTGACATCACACATCCCTGTCTAATTCCTACTTTTACTGGAAAATAATCTCTCTCTCTCTCCTTCATACTGTAACCTGAACCTCCCTATCCTCGTAAAAACAATTCTGTGCTTTCAGTAACCTACCTCATATTCCATACATTGGCAACATCTGCCACATTGCCCCTCTATCCTCCCTGTCATACGCCTTTTCCATTTCCATAAATGCCACAAAAACCTCATTACCCTTATCTAAATACTGTTCACCTATATGTTTCACTGTAAACACTGGGTCTACACCCCCCCTACCTTTCCTAAAGCCCCCTTGTTCATCTGCTATCCTACTCTTCGTCTTACTCTTAATTAATTCTTTAAATAATAACTCTACCAAACACTTTATCAGATATACTCTACAGACTTATTCCTCTATAATTTTTGCATTCTCTTTTGTCCCCTTTTCCTTTATACAAAGGAACTATGCATGCTTTGTGTCAATCCCTAGGTAACTTACCCTCTTCCATACATTTATTAAATAATAGCACCAACCACTCCAAAACTATATCCCCACCTGCTTTTAACATTTCTATCTTTATCCCATCAATCCCTTACCCTCTATCATTCTACTCACTGCCTCACTAACTTCCCCTACACTCACAACTGGTTCTTCCTCAATCCTATAAGATGTAATTCCTCCTTTCCCTATACACGAAATCACAGCTTCCCTATCTTCATCAACATTTAACAACTCCTCAAAATATTCCCTCCATCTTCTCGATACCTCTAACTCTCCATTTAATAACTCTCCTCTCCTATTTTTAACTATCAATTCCATTCGTTCCCTAGGCTTCCGCAACTTATTAATCTTACTCTAAAACTTTTTCTTATTTTCATCAAATTTTTTTGATAATATCTCACCCACTCTCTCATTTGCTCTCTTCTTACATTGCTTCACCACTCTCTTTACCTTATAACCTCTGTTTTTAATATTATATTTAAATTAAAATTAGTGAGTTCAATAATAAGTGCGATCTTTCCTTACAAGACAACCATCACTGCTTCTAGATCAGTACCAATCTGAAAAAGGCATTGTTTTACTGTGTAGGATCTTAAGATTGTAAGTTTTTAACTGTCTTAGTAAACTGGCTAATTTGAATTTACAAATCTTAAGGTATTTATATGATCCATCAGTCGTTAATAATTGTTTGAAGTTGTTGAAGAACATTCACATTATTTACCA
>WNWK01019571.1:0-37506 GCA_009830355.1 Cherax destructor
CCTACTCACTACTTACATAGACCTTACCACTCCCCATAGGACCTACTAACATAGGACCTTACTACTCACATAGACCTTACTACTCACATAGGACCCTACTCAAAAACTCACATAGGACCCTACTCACTACTCACATAGAACCTTACTACTCACATAGGACTACTCCTACTCACATAGGACCTATTCACTACTACAACTACTACTACTTACATAGGACCTTACTCACTACTCACATAGACCTTACTACTCACATAGGACTTTACTCACATAGACCTATCACTATTTACATAGGACCTTACTACTTACATTGACCTACTCACTACTTACATAGACCTACTCACTACTCACTAGGACCTACTCACTACTAGACCTATACTCACTACCTACTCACATAAGACCTACTCACTACTCACATAGGACCTTCACACTACTACATAGGACCCTACTCACTACTCACATATTACCATATTCACTACTCATAGAACTTTACTACTCACATAGAACCCTACTCACTACTCACATAGAACTTACTACTCACATAGGACCCTTCTCACTACTCACATAGGACCCTACTCACTACTCACATAGGACCCTACTCACTACTCACATAGGACCCTACTCACTACTCACATAGGACCTTACTACTCACATAGGACCTTACTACTCACATAGGACCTTACTACTCACATAGGAACTTACTACTCACATAGGACCCTATTCACTACTTACATAGGACCTTCTCACTACTACATTGAACTATCACTACTTACATAGTCCTTACTCACTACTACATAGGACCTATCCCTACTCACTACTCACATAGCACCTTACTACTCACATAGGACCCTACTCACTACTACATAGCACCTTCCTACTCACATAGCACCTTACTACTCACATAAACCTTACACATAGGACCTACTCACTACTCACATGACCTTCCTACTTACATAGCACCTACTACTCACATAAAACCTACTACTCACATGGCACCTACTACTCAAATAGGACACTATTCACATAGGACGTTACTCATTACTCACATAGACCTTCTACTCACATAGGACCCTACTCACTACTTACATAGGGCCTACTACTCACATAGCATATTTTTAAAATCCTTAAAATCTATAAAATAAATATTATTATACATATTTCATATTATTTTAAAAAAATCATGAAACATTAAAAGTTTAGAAAAGTGCTAAAATGGTATTTTATTGCATATTTGACGTTCACTCAGTACTCACTACGACGTCACCACGACGTCTGCCTGGCGTCACTGCGTGTCACCCATGACATCCATCACGACTCACCAAGACGTCACTCGCACTCACCCGACCTCAACATAGACCTACTAACATAGGACCTACATCACATAGGACCTACTACTCACATAGACCCTACTCACTACTCATAGGCTACTATCACATAGGACCTACTCACTACTCACATAGACCTATACTCACATAGGACTTACTCACTACTCACATGGACCTATTCACTACTTACATAGGACCTACTCACTCTTCATAGACCTTACTCACTACTACATAGACCTTACTACTCACATAGACCTTACTACTCACATAGGACCCTATTCACTACTTACATAGGACCTTACTCACAACACATTGACCTTACTCACTACTACATAGGACCTTACTCACTACTCACATAGGACCTTACTCACTACTACATAACCTTTCACTACTACATTGACCTTACTCACTACTCATAGGACCTTACTACTCACATAGGACCTAATACTACTCACATGAGACCCTATTCACACTCATAGAACTTACTACTCACATAGGACCTACTCACTACTCACATAGAACTTACTACTACATAGAACCCTACTCACATAGACCTTACTACTCAATAGGACCTTACTACTCACATAGGACCTTTACTCACTAGCTTACTACTACTCCTAGACCTACTCACTACTTACATAGGACCTTCTCACTACTCACATAGGACCTACTACTCATAGACATTACTCTCACATAGGACCCTATTCACTACTTACATAGACCTACTACTTACATTGACCTTACTCACTACTCACATAGGACTTTACTCAATACTTAGATATGACCTTACTCACTACTCACATAGGACCTTACTCACTACTCACATAGGACCTTACTCACTACTCACATAGGACCCTACTCACTACTCACATATTACCATATTCACTACTCATATAGAACTTTACTACTCACATAGAACCCTACTCACTACTCACATAGAACTTTACTACTCACATAGGACCCTTCTCACTACTCACATAGGACCCTACTCACTACTCACATAGGACCCTACTCACTACTACATAGGACCTACTCACTACTCACATGGACCTACTACTCATAGACCTATACTCACATAGGACCTTACTACTCACATAGGAACTTACTACTCACATAGGACCCTATTCACTACTTACATAGGACCTTTCTCACTACTTACATTGAACCTTAATCACTACTTACATAGTTCCTTACTCACTACTTACATAGGACCTTACTCCCTACTCACTACTCACATAGCACCTTACTACTCACATAGGACCCTACTCACTACTCACATAGCACCTTCCTACTCACATAGCACCTTACTACTCACATAAAACCTCACTACTCACATAGGACCCTACTCACTACTCACATAGCACCTTCCTACTTACATAGCACCTTACTACTCACATAAAACCTTACTACTCACATGGCACCTTACTACTCAAATAGGACACTATTCACATAGGACGTTACTCATTACTCACATAGGACCTTGCTACTCACATAGGACCCTACTCACTACTTACATAGGGCCTTACTACTCACATAGCATATTTTTTTAAAAATCCCTTTAAAAATCTATAAAAATAAATATTATTATACAATATTTCATATTATTTTTAAAAAAATACATGAAACATTAAAAAGTTTAGAAAAATGTGCTAAAATGGTATTTTATTGCATATTTCGACGTTCACTCCAGTACGTCACCTCACGACGTCACCCACGACGTCTGCCTGGCGTCACTCGCGTTGTCACCCCATGACATCCATCACGACGTCACTCCAAGACGTCACCTCGCGACGTCACCCACGACCTTACTAACATAGGACCTTACTAACATAGGACCTTACGATTCACTAGACCTACTACCATAGGACCCTACTCACTACTTACAGGTCTACTACTAACATAGGACCCTACTACTACTCACATGGACCTTACTACTCACATGGACTTTATCACTACTCACATAGGACCATATTCACTACACATAGGACCTCACTCAACTCTTACATAGACCTTACTACTCACATAGGACCTTACTACTCATAGGACCCTATTCACTACTTACATAGGACCTTACTACAACTTACATTGGACCTTACTCACTACTTACATAGGACCTTACTCACTACTCACATAGGACCTTACTCACTACTTACATATAACCTTACTCACTACTCACATAGGACCTTACTCACTACTCACATAGGACCCTAATCACTACTCACATAGTACCCTATTCACTACTCATATAGAACTTTACTACTCACATAGGACCCTACTCACTACTCACATAGAACTTTACTACTCACATAGAACCCTACTCACATAGGACCTTACTACTCACATAGGACCTTACTACTCACATAGGACCTTACTACTCACATAGGACCTTACTACTCACATAGGAACTTACTACTCACATAGGACCCTATTCACTACTTACATAGGACCTTACTCACTACTTACATAGTTCCTTACTCACTACTCACTTAGGACCCTACTCACTACTCACATAGCACCTTACTACTCACATAGGACCCTACTCACTACTCACATAGCACCTTCCTACTCACATAGCACCTTACTACTCACATAGAACCTTACTACTCACATAAGACCCTACTCACTACTCACATAGCACCTTACTACTCATATAGGACACTACTCACATAGGACCTTACTCATTACTCACATAGGACCTTGCTACTCACATAGGAACCTACTCACTACTTACATAGGGCCTTACTACTCACATAGGACCTTACTAACATAGGACCTTACGACTCACATAGGACCTTACTACTCACATAGGACCCTACTCACTACTTACATAGGGCCTTACTACTCACATAGGACTTTACTCACTACTCACATAGGACCATATTCACTACTTACATAGGACCTTACTCACTACTCACATAGGACCTTACTACTCACATAGGACCTTACTACTCACATAGGACCTTACTACTCACATAGGACCCTATTCACTACTTACATAGGACTTTACTCACTACTTACATTGGACCTTACTAACTACTTACATAGGACCTTACTCACTACTTACATAGGACCTTACTTACTACTCACATAGGACCTTACTCACTACTTACATAGGACCTTACTTACTACTCACATATGACCTTACTACTCACATAGGACCCTATTCACTACTTACATAGGACTTTACTCACTACTTACATTGGACCTGACTCACTACTCACATAGGACCTTACTTACTACTCACATAGGACCTTACTCACTACTCACATAGGACCCTACTCACTACTCACATAGGACCCTATTCACTACTCATATAGAACCTTACTACTCACATAGGACCCTACTCACTACTCACATAGAACTTTACTACTCACATAGGACCCTACTCACTACTCACATAAGACCTTACTACTCACATAGTACCCTATTCACTACTTACATAGGACCTTACTCACTACTTACATAGGACCTTACTCACTACTCACTTAGGACCCTACTCACTACTCACATAGAACCTTACTACTCACATAGGACCATACTCACTACTCACATAGAACTTTACTACTCACATAGGACCCTACTTACATAGGACCTTACTGCTCACATAGTACCTTACTCACTACTCACATAAGGTTCTACTTACTACTCACATAGGACCTTACTACTTTCATAGAACCTTACTACTCTCATAGGACCTTACTACTCACATAGACCTTACTACTCACATAGGACCTTACTACTCACATAGGACCTTACTACTTACATAGGACCTTACTCACTACTCACATAGGACCTTTCTACTCACATAGGACCTTTCTACTCACATAGGAACTTACTCACTACTCACATAGGATCTTACTACTCACATAGTACCTTACTCACTGGGTGTGGGAGTGTACTAAAGATTTACTCAGGTCACATGATTTTTTTTAAGGTTGATGTCACGAGTAGTTTGTATCCTCAAATATATTCTGTTCTTTAAAAATGAACCTATTTTGTAGAACCCAGAGTTTATATTCATTTTGCAATCAATATTGTTTTTTAAGAAGCTTGATCCAATTATGTTTCACTCAAACATTGACCTGCTTAATATAACTTCCTCGACCTTTACAAAATCAAATGGGTGGTTACAATCTCTGGCTAGAATAAACAGAGCGTTAGGCTCTTGTGCAGTTCTAATATTATATTTATGTTAGTGTTTTGTTAGTTCAAGACTTTCCTCAGCTTGACTATAATGAACGTACAGGGAATTATGTAGACACATTCATCAGTATTTTTAGAATTCTTATTCAAATTATTTTTTTCATTGTATCAAGATTTTCATATACAAGGTAGAACTAACATACTCTTTCTTGAATATATTTTTCCTCTTATGAATTGTAAAATATACTTTTGGCAATTTTAAAAGATTTGTAAATTAAATTTGTAAATTAACTTGTGCTGGGTCGCTACCGCTCTGAGGTTAACTAATTAAAGATATATTCTTCTGTTTATATTTCTATATCCTTTCTAAATCTAAATTTTTCTACCCTTCAACCCATTGTTGCGAGTCCTGTCTTGGCTAGATATGTTTAGCACATTGTTTACATCCCATTCATTTAGTTCTGTTTTCTATTAAATCTTCGCCTTTCTAAAGAATCCAGATTCAGTGTCCTCAGCCTATCCTCGCATACGTGAGATCAACTTTGCAATCTTCTCTGTACGTTTTCCAGCACACTGATGTCCATTCTGTAGTACGGTGACCAAAACTGTGCAGCATAATCTTAGTAAGACTTAAACTGTGCAGCATAATCTTAGTAAGACTTAAACTGTGCAGCATAATCTTAGTAAGACTTAAACTGTGCAGCATAATCTTAGTAAGACTTAAACTGTGCAGCATAATCTTAGTAAGACTTAAACTGTGCAGCATAATCTTAGTAAGACTTAAACTGTGCAGCATAATCTTAGTAAGACTTAAACTGTGCAGCATAATCTTAGTAAGACTTAAACTATGCAGCATAATCTTAGTAAGACTTAAACTGTGCAGCATAATCTTAGTAAGACTTAAACTGTGCAGCATAATCTTAGTAAGACTTAAACTGTGCAGCATAATCTTAGTAAGACTTAAACTGTGCAGCATAATCTTAGTAAGACTTAAACTGTGCAGCATAATCTTAGTAAGACTTAAACTGTGCAGTATAATCTTAGTAAGACTTAAACTGTGCAGCATAATCTTAGTAAGACTTAAACTGTGCAGCATAATCTTAGTAAGACTTAAACTGTGCAGCATAATCTTAGTAAGACTTAAACTATGCAGCATAATCTTAGTAAGACTTAACCAATGATATACAAAGTTGAAGTAAAACCTAACGACTCCTCTTATTTATTCTTCTTGATAGGATGCCAAAAATTCTACTCTCATCCTATGTGTGCGCATATATACACACATATGTATGTGCATGTATACACATGTGTGTGCATATATACACACATATGTGTGTGCATATATACACACATATGCATACAAATGTGAAAGCATCTATGCTCTAAAATGAGATTTACAATTTAAAGGACAACAAATTTTAGCCTTATGCTAATCTAATCTAGTCAATATTATCTCTGGCTGGATGGAGAGAGCGTCGGTATGACAGGAGGACTCCAGGCTAGGAGAGGAATCATTCCCTCCAGTGTGAGCGTCGGTATGACAGGAGGACTCCGGGCAAGGAGAGGAATCATTCCCTCCAGTGTGAGCGTCGGTGTGGAAACTTTTCGGGTCACTCGAGTTCCACAGGGTAAGTGAGCCGTTAGGAGCCTTAAACATACCATGGATCGGCCCTCGGAGTTCAGGAACTCACACATCCAACCAAAACATACGCACATTCGAGTTGACGAAGGTGACTATTATGTACATTTTAATTGATAGATTTATTCACCTAGGAACACCTAGGCAAGTTTGTACAGTTAGAAACTAATAGTAGGATTATTGAGGCAACGTTAGATATTAATACTGTAGCTCTAGCGCCCTAATATAGGTAGTTATAGGCCTGAATAGGCAAGCATTAGGTTATGTTAGCTAGAGACAACTGGCAGCCCACACTTGAATCTAGGCAGTGTGGGGCTCACGAATCGTGACCTACGTTCTTACCAGACAAGACATCACCCGGAGAAGACGTGCTGTGACGTAGCAGCATCCCCCACGTGACCCAACATCTGTCCTGGGGCCCCGGAGGAGATTCCGAAGTATCGTGGATATCTCTCTCCATCCAGACCCATTACAGTAAGACTAGGCTTTCTTTCTCTCAGTATCTGGCCAGTTTTCTGGGGGAAACGTTAGTGAGTTATCTGTGGGTCTTAAGCAGACGAACGCCTTTGTATTGGTATGTACCAGCGTCGTCTCTTAAGTTCAAGTCTGGAAGCTAGTGTTACTGCATATATTGCTTAAGGGATATCCTAGGAACCAGGGAACTCTGAGGTGCAGGCAGGACACTAATTACCCCATCTTTTGCAGACAAAGTTTCTCCACTGCACATGGTGTTAGGAGGGGGTTATAGATAAGGAAGACAAGGACACACATAGCCACTTTTTCAAGTAAGTAAACCCCCTTCCAGTATTGTGTAGGCAGTGTGGGATCCCCCTTACTGCAATTAGCTGGAAATTTGTACCATAGCCACTTGTAAGTCTGAGAGAAGTGTCTCAGAGTG
The DNA here is from genome assembly GCA_009830355.1 of Cherax destructor. Classification (NCBI taxonomy): domain Eukaryota; kingdom Metazoa; phylum Arthropoda; class Malacostraca; order Decapoda; family Parastacidae; genus Cherax; species Cherax destructor. The sequence goes on from WNWK01019571.1 coordinate 8,003, forward strand.
TCGGTGTCAACAGTGCTTGCTCTAAGTGCAGCTTACAAGGAGGCAGTCCCAAAACAAGTTTCTATAGTCGGTATGACAGGAGGACTCCGGGCTAGGAGAGGAACCATTCCCTCCTGTGAGAGCGTTGGTATGACAGGAGGACTCCGGGCTACGAGAGGAACCATTCCCTCCTGTGAGAGCGTTGGTATGACAGGAGGACTCCGGGCTACGAGAGGAACCATTCCCTCCTGTGAGAGCGTTGGTATGACAGGAGGACTCCGGGCTAGGAGAGGAACCATTCCCTCCTGTGAGAGCGTTGGTATGACAGGAGGACTCCGGGCTAGGAGAGGAACCATTCCCTCTTGTGAGAGCGTTGGTATGACAGGAGGACTCCGGGCTAGGAGATGAACCATTCCCTCCAGTGAGAGCGTCTCTAGCTACTGGTGTTTACTGAGATAACGATTTATCTTGTCATGTGAATCACATTATAAATAGAGATGCAGTGTTTGTATGTACTGAATACACTGGAGCTAGTCTAGGCATCGTAGCGCTACGACGAACATATAATAACAGTGACACAGTCAAACTAAGCAACTAATATTGTAACCGAATTATCGTCCGCACACAGAGATACACTACACAGATCTTAACACAGTAAGTATATGACAAGTGTATGTATCATTAGAACGAACATTTTTAATGTATAGAGACTGTTACTCAAGCAACCTTGAGTGCGAAAATAACGAAGTAAACACCGACAAACAACTAGTGAATATAATCTGTCAGTTTCAACCCTGGCAGCCATTACATATATTCAGTAAGGTCTTCAGCCCATGACATGATATAGTATTAATGCAATATAATATTTATATTAGTGCTATATGTGCAGTGGAGGTGCAACTGTGGTAAAGTGTTGTATGCAATGGAGGTGCAGCTGTGGTAAAGTGTTGTATGCAGTGGAGGTGCAGCTGTGGTAAAGTTTTATGTGCAGTGGAGGTGCAGCTGTGGTAAAGTGTTGTATGCAGTGGAGGTGCAGCTGTGGTAAAGTTTTATGTGCAGTGGAGGTGCAGCTGTGGTAAAGTGTTGTATGCAGTGGAGGTGCAGCTGTGGTAAAGTGTTGTGTGCAGTGTATAGTGGAGGCAGCTGTGGTAAGTGTGTATGCAGTGGAGGTGCAGCTGTGGTAAAGTGTTGTGTGCAGTGGAGGTGCAGCTGTGTTAAAGTGTTGTATGCAGTGGATGTGCAGCTGTGGGGAAGTTTTGTGTGCAGTGGATGTGCAGCTGTGGGGAAGTGTTGTGTGCAGTGGATGTGCAGCTGTGGGGAAGTGTTGTGTGCAGTGGAGATGCAGCTGTGGGGAAGTGTTGTGTGCAGTGGAGATGCAGCTGTGGGGAAGTGTTGTGTGCAGTGGAGATGCAGCTGTGGGGAAGTGTTGTGTGCAGTGGAGATGCAGCTGTGGGAAGTGTTGTGTGCAGTGGAGGTGCAGCTGTGGGAAGTGTTGTGTGCAGTGGAGATGCAGCTGTGGGGAAGTGTTGTGTGCAGTGGAGATGCAGCTGTGGGAAAGTGTTGTGCAGTGGAGTGCAGCTGTGGAAGTGTTGTTGCAGTGGATGCAGCTGTGGAAAGTGTTGTATGCAGTGGAGGTGCAGCTGTGGTAAAGTGTTGTGTGCAGTGGAGGTGCAGCTGTGGTAAAGTGTTGTGTGCAGTGGAGATGCAGCTGTGGGGAAGTGTTGTGTGCAGTGGAGATGCAGCTGTGGGGAAGTGTTGTGTGCAGTGGAGGTGCAGCTGTGGGGAAGTGTTGTGTGCAGTGGAGGTGCAGCTGTGGTAAAGTGTTGTGTGCAGTGGAGGATGCAGCTGTGGTAAAGTGTTGTATGCAGTGTAGGTGCAGCTGTGGTAAAGTGTTGTATGCAGTGGAGGTGCAGCTGTGGTGAAGCGTTGTGTACAGTGGAGGTGCAGCTGTGGGAGAAAGGGCTCAGCTGCACCTTCACTGCCTTAGGAACATTCACACTGTTACAGAGGGACTAAAAGTTACTGCCAGACTGACTTTTTATTATCCAAAGAGACTCTTGCTGCCAGACTGTTGCTACCAGACTGTTACTGCCAGACTGTTACCACCAGACTGTTACTATCAGACTGTTACCACCAGACTGTTACTATCAGGACGGTAGTTACTACCAAACAATCTAATCTTTTCAAAGAGAATGTCGTTGTCAGACAGACTGAAGCTGCCTGACGACCCTTTCCTACTAGAGGGATCGTTACTTGCCACAGACGCTACCAACCAGATCTTCTCATAAGACTATTACTGCTTAGTGAGATCTACAGAGAGGATTTTTACTACCAGTTACTAATGTACTCGACGCCTGTGATGAAGTCAAGAAGTCAGAGCCTTTATTTCATTTGAAAGAGATTTTCAAAGATAAAAGGGCAAGTAAAGAGGTTTACACCAAACGTTAATGTTTACCTTTGGTGTGTACCGTGTTAATTGATACCGACGATTTGATTTGAAAAGACACATGAGTAAACACTAGAACATAAGCATTAGAAAATGTTTCTGCTCTGCGACCTTGATCACTTCTGAACATCTTCAACATTGCATCAATAAGCAACATAGGAAGCAGCCGGTCACACCAGTTACCTGAAATTTAAATATCTTTCCATAAAAAATATGTTGCAACTTCCAGAATAAAAACCATTTGTATACACAGCTTTTCAGAAAGGTCTACATACAGTTCACAGGACCGATACATCAAGGTCAGACCTGAGATGTAACCTGGTGATAGAACACTCAACACTACTAGTACTTTGATGCACAAATAACCCGCACATAGGAAGAAGAAACTTATGACGGGGTTTCGGTCTGTGTTGGACCATTAACGAGGCACACAGTGTCACTAGGTAATGGTCAAAATAGTACCCAAAAGTCGTCATACGTTTTTTTTTATTTATGTGCGGGTTATTTGTGTATTGTTCCAGTCACGGTAGTGCGACCTTTGTGTTTTACTAATAGTTTCATCCGGGTTTACAGATATTCAGCGGGATGTATGAGTTCTTCTTGTGAGTGTGGCAGTGCATATTCCAACTAGCGTGTTATACTCGACAAGCGTGTTATACTCGACCAGCGTGTTATACTCGACCAGCGTGTTATACTCGACCAGCGTGTTATACTCGACCAGCGTGTTATACTCGACCAGCGTGTTATACTCGACCAGCGTGTTATACTCGACCAGCGTGTTATACTCGACCAGCGTGTTATACTCGACCAGCGTGTTATACTCGACCAGCGTGTTATACTCGACCAGCGTGTTATACTCGACCAGCGTGTTATACTCGACCAGCGTGTTATACTCGACAAGCGTGTTATACTCGACAAGCGTGTTATACTCGACAAGCGTGTTATAGTCGACAAGCGTGTTATAGTCGACAAGCGTGTTATACTCGACCAGCGTGTTATACTCGACCAGCGTGTTATACTCGACCAGCGTGTTATACTCGACAAGCGTGTTATACTCGACAAGCGTGTTATACTCGACAAGCGTGTTATACTCGACAAGCGTGTTATACTCGACAAGCGTGTTATACTCGACAAGCGTGTTATAGTCGACCACCGTGTTATACTCGACCAGCGTGTTATACTCGACCAGCGTGTTATACTCGACCAGCGTGTTATACTCGACCAGCGTGTTATACTCGACAAGCGTGTTATACTCGACAAGCGTGTTATACTCGACAAGCGTGTTATAGTCGACCAGCGTGTTATACTCGACCAGCGTGTTATACTCGACCAGCGTGTTATACTCGACCAGCGTGTTATACTCGACCAGCGTGTTATACTCGACAAGCGTGTTATACTCGACAAGCGTGTTATACTCGACAAGCGTGTTATAGTCGACCAGCGTGTTATACTCGACCAGCGTGTTATACTCGACCAGCGTGTTATACTCGACCAGCGTGTTATACTCGACCAGCGTGTTATACTCAACAATCGTGTTATACTCGACAAGCGTGTTATACTCGACAAGCGTGTTATACTCGACAAGCGGGCTGCACGACCAAATAATGAAAACTCTTGCAAGATAGAAACGATAGTGCTAAAATATGCGAGTTTTTTGAACAATACACCTTTCATTTCAGATCCGTCCCACAGATATATCGTTACTGGAGTCACCATTGATGGGGATGACGTATATGATCATGACCTACGCAGTAATGGCAGTAAAATTGTTGATAAACTCGCTGGAAATCATGTATTTTCATTTTCCTGCAAGAAAAAAAAGATAGCATTAATATACTAGCCTCAGCCCAAAGACTGATGACCAGGGTGACACCAGCGCCATCCCAACACTTTTGTTTATTGCGTTATTAACCTTCTAGATGAATGGTGATACAAACATTGCGCTAATCCATCATCTGTTTTTGACGTCCTCAACAGTGCTCCGGAAGGCCCAAGTCTCAATTCGCACATTGCATCAATGAACATATTACACCGGCTTGCCAAGTGACGCCAAGCCAAGAGGAGCCAAAGCGCAACAAGTTGCCAGTGCGCAGACACAGCCGTCAGACGAACCAAACAAACACATATTGGATGGTGAACCATTACTTCATGGAGTGTCTTGGAACCAAGGAGACACATATGACTTCTAAGCCTTATGGAGACTTCACAGTGAAATAGCACGGTAAATCAACAGTTATTAACACCCACAGTAAACTACTCACCAAAAACTGCTGTGAATATGTCCAGAATAATTAATCTCATTGGTGATCATATCACCAGACAGGAAATTGTTCTGTCTTCAAAACAGTTTCATACAGTAGTTCTTGGAGAAGACTCTGAGTTGCTCGTCCTTATGAAATCATAGTAACAAAATTATAATTAAACCCATGGCAATCGAGACCTAAAACTTGCAGGTCAGTGTTTAACCACTGGTCCATGCCGGGCCCAGTGGTCCATGCCGGGCCGAGTGGTCCATGCCGGCCTAACAAGATAGTACTTCCAACTAAGTATATTTCTATATACCATAGGAATGTTAGCATAAACTCAACTGTGATATGTCAAGTCGTAGCGGCTTGACAAAGATCCTGGAAGTGAAACGTCGCCACATTATGTCACATTAGTTGCCCATGTGTCCTTTTACATAACAAAAACCGGCATTGAACTACGGGTCACACGCAAACATAGGAACAGAAATCCAGATGCTATGTAGTACCATTGTTTGGAAGCTATTTGTAAAAAATTGCGTTTTTACAGCTTTCCTGTGGAGGCTGTTGTATCTATCTGGTGTGGCTGGTGTATCTGTGTATCTGGTGTGGCTGGTGTATCTGTGTCTGGTGTGGCTGGTGTATCTGTGTATCTTGTGTGGCTGGTGTATCTGTGTATCTGGCTGGCTGGTGTATCTGTGTATCTGGTGTGGCTGGTGTATCTGTGTCTGGTGTGGCTGGTGTATCTGTGTATCTGGTATGGCCGGAGTATGTGTATCTAGTGTGGCTGGTGTATCTGTATCTGATGTGGCTGATGTATCTGTGTATCTGGTGTGGCTGGTGTATCTGTGTGGTGTGGCTGGGGTATCTGTGTATCTGGTGTGGCTGGTGTATCTCTGTATCTGGTGTGGCTGGTGTATTTGTGTATCTGGTGTGACTGGTGTATCTGTGTATCTGGTGTGGCTGGTGTATCTGGTGTGGCTGGTGTATCTGGTGTGGCTGGTGTATCTGGTGTGGCTGGTGTATCTGTGTATCTAGTGTAGCTTGTGTATCTGTGTCTGGTGTGGCTGGTGTATCTGTGTATCTGGTATGACTGGAGTATCTGTGTATCTGGTGTGGCAGGAGTATCAGTGTGGCTGGTGTATCTGTGTATCTGGTGTTGCTGGTGTATCTGTGTGGCTGGTGTATCTGTGTAGCTGGTGTGGCTGGTGTATCTGGTGTGGCTGGTGTATCTGTGTATCTAGTGTGGCTGGTGTATCTGTGTATCGAGTGTGGCTAGTGTATCTGTGTTTGGTGTGGCTGGTGTATCTGTGTATCTGGTATGGCTGGAGTATCTGTGTATCTGGTGTGGCTGGTGTATCTGTGTATCTGGTGTGGCTGGTGTATCTGTGTATCTGGTGTGGTTGGTGTATCTGTGTATCTGGTGTGGCTGGAGTTTCTGTGTATCTGGTGTGGCTGGTATATCTGTGTATCTATTGTGGCTAGTGTATCTGTGTATCTGGTGTGGCTGGTGTATCTGTGTGGTGTGGCTGGGGTATCTGTGTATCTGGTGTGGCTGGTGTATCTGTGTGGTGTGGCTGGGGTACCTGTGTGTCTGGAGTGGCTGATGTATCTGTGTATCTGGTGTGGCTGGTGTATCTGTGTGGTGTGGCGGGGGTATCTGTGTATCTGGTGTGGCTGGTGTATCTCTGTATCTGGTGTGGCTGGTGTATTTGTGTATCTGGTGTGACTGGTGTATCTGTGTATCTGGCGTGGCTGGTGTATCTGGTGTGGCTGGTGTATCTGTGTATCTAGTGTAGCTTGTGTATATGTGTCTGGTGTGGCTGGTGTATCTGTGTATCTGGTGTGGCTGGAGTATCAGTGTGGGGGGTGTATCTGGTGTTGCTGGTGTATCTGTGTGTGGATCTGGTGTGGCTGGTGTATCTGTGTGGCTGGTGTGGCTGGTGTATCTGTGTATCTGGTGTGGCTGGTGTATCTGCTGTGTATCTTGTTTGCTGGCTGTATCTGTGTTTGGTGTGGCTGGTGTGGTTGTGTATCTGTGTATCTGGGTGCTGGAGTATCTGTGTATCTGGTGTGGCTGGTGTATCTGTGTATCTGTGTGGCAGTGTATCGTGTTGGTGTGCTGTGTATCTGTATCGGTGTGCTGGTGTCATCGTGTGGCTGGTAGTCTGTGATCTGGTGTAGCTGGTGTATCTGTGATCTGGTGTGGCTGGTATCTGTATCTTGTGTGATCTGAGTGTGGCTGGTGTATCTGTGTATCTGTGTGGCGTGTATCTGTGTATCGGTGTGGCTGGTGTATCGGTGTGGCTGGTATCTGGTGTGGCTGGTGTATCTGTGGTGTGGCTGGGGGGTATCGTGATCGTGTGCTGGTATCGGTGCTGGTGCTTGTCTGTGTCTGGTGTGGCTGGTGTATCTGTGTATCTGGTGTGGCTGGTGTATCGGTGGCTGGTGATCTGGTGATGGCTGTGTATCTGGTGTTGGTGATCTGAGTGGCTGTGATCTGGTGCGTCTGGTGTATCTGGTGTGCTGGTGATCATTATCTTCATGTGTATCTGGGTGGCTGGAGTTCTGTATCTGGTGTGCTGGTATATCTGTGATCTATTGTGGCTGTGTATCTGGTGATCTGGTGTATGTGTCTGGTGTGGTGCTGTGTGTTATCTGGTGGCTGGTGTATCTGTGTATCTGGTGTTGGCTGGTGTTCTGTGTATCTGGTATTGTGGCTGGTGTATCTGTGTATCTGATGTGGCTGGTGTATCTGTGTTGAACGAGCACGCAGCCATCACCTAGCTCCGCCGTGTGCTTCCATTTACCCACATTTAAACTTTTTGTTCTTTATATTGAGCTGAAAAAATAATACATAATGATCAAGCATTTCTTAATAAATGCCCTAGTGTGATAACTAGGAGAAAGACGTATTAAGGGTAAGAAATGCGGATTTCATACGACTGGTTTTTATATTTTTCGTCAGAGGAATAATAAAAAATAGCAATTTTCCTTACATAGCATGTGCCCTCTGATCTACCGCATGGCGAATTACTATTACATACAGAAATTACAACTCGTCTACGAGTCATCACGTCTTCTACACACTGTTGACACGCGTCATCATTCATGAGGAGTAACTTGTCTCTACTACGTCGAGGAGTTACCAAATGTCTACAATGGTCCTAATTCGTCTCATTTTTCTTGCAGCCAACTGTATTTGCTATTTTAAGCAGATATTCTTCATTGGGATTAGATTTTACTAATAATTCTATGAGAATGGTGGAATAGATATTTAAATTAAAAAGATGCTAATAATCAACTTTGAGCTCAAAATCAGTCATCTACAGTGTAAAAATATTATTTGCATGACTTAATTTATCTGCATACAATTTATTAATTTATCTGTTTTATGAGATTGTACTGCTGTTATGTGAGGAAAAACAATGATGTTGCCACACAGCTAAAACACAAATTTGAACACTTAATAGAGCAACATTGCTGTTTGGTCCGTCGAGAAGATTTACACTTAGAAGTCGTCTGGCAAAAAAAAAAAAATGTCAGGAATGATTTAAGTGGCACCACATTTGAAGACCATGTGCAGTCTTCTGTAGGTCTTTATTTTGAAGAGAAAACTTTAACGAAATGGCAGATGTCACAGAAAATGGGGACTATGACATTTAAATCTCTTAAATGAGATATTTTGTTGTAAGTGTTTTCTTGCACACTTGTATTTCCTCCTTGCTAAGTGCTTCAAACATGAAGTTTTAGAAAATAATGATGCAGTTGCATAGCACAAGTAGATCTATGCATTAATTACTATACATCTATAAATGCTTTAATCGTCGTCTATTAATATACAGTTATCAAATTCATTAAAAGACCTCTGTAACAATATCTGAAACTGTAAAGTCAGTGTAGGTGAAGATCCAGGTGGAAAGTAAAAGACAGAATCTTGAAGAAACTGTTTTTTTATCCTGACTCTCATAGTAATTTTGTGAGCAAGAATCACGAGATATAAACACTTCAGTGGGAGATTCATTCGTAGCTTAATATCTCATTTGTGTAGTCAATATAATAAAAGTTTTCCCTATAATAATATGTATAAATGGGCAGCTTTTAATTTTGTCTCAGTATTATATCAACAGTTCAATTATAAAACAATGAAAACATTAACAAGCTTGACGAGAATAACAGAAACGTTTTGGTTCTTTGTCTAATGAATTTTTGTAAACATAAGTCCATTCAAAAGACTAAATCCATACTGAGAAGTGTGAACCAAACTTGATAACAAATTTCCGGGGAATGATGACGTACAATTACAGTGGAGAAGGACCTACGACGCAATATATAACGCTGGAAAAATGGTAAATACAAGAGAAAAGTTCTTGATCATCAAGTATCTATCTCAACATATGCACAGACAAAAAATATTTTGCATATCTCAATACATAAAATATTTTTTTAATGTTCAACGATAAAATCTTTCATATCCTGAATATTGAACAACTTTTTTTAATGTTTAGGTATTAACTATTTATCAAGAATTTTTTTTTTTTTAAATCTGTTATGGCTTACCTGTTGTAATTATATATATTTTAATATACGCTTTACATACAGAGGAAATTTAACACAGTTTCTTTTTATGCTGTACATCGACACATTAATGCTGCACATGACTTATTTTTGGTACATCCACACAACACACATTGTTGGTACATCCACACAACACACATTGTTGGTACATCCACACAACACACATTGTTGGTACATCCACACAACACACATTGTTGGTACATCCACACAACACACATTGTTGGTACATCCACACAACACACATTGTTGGTACATCCACACAACACACATTGTTGGTACATCCACACAATACACATTGTTGGTACATCCACACAACACATATTGTTGGTACATCCACACAACACATATTGTTGGTACATCCACACAACACATATTGTTGGTACATCCACACAATGCATATTGTTGGTACATCCACACAATACACATTGTTGGTACATCCACACAACACACATTGTTGGTACATCCACACAACACACATTGTTGGTACATCCACACAACACACATTGTTGGTACATCCACACAACACACATTGTTGGTACATCCACACAACACACATTGTTGGTACATCCACACAATACATATTGTTGGTACATCCACACAATACATATTGTTGGTACATCCACACAATACATATTGTTGGTACATCCACACAATACATATTGTTGGTACATCCACACAATGCATATTGTTGGTACATCCACACAATACATATTGTTGGTACATCCACACAACACACATTGTTGAAACATCCACACAATACATATTATTACTTAAAGCCATACATCTTCCTATTACTGACACACGTAACAAAATCAATTCTGCTCATACACAATATTAGACTGAACACTGACCATAACCTAGCATAAAAATTCTCAAGAAGGACTCGACTCATCTCATGTGTTTGCATTTAGGTAGAACCTATTATAATACACATTTGCATTCAGCATACAGTATGCAAGTTATGTCCAGCAACTAAACTATCGCCTCACCAAGATTTAAACGAGGTGTTAATTTACATGACTTAGCATTCATGAGCATAACCAGCTTGGCCAAACTTATCTTCAGTTGCAAGTTACTTGACAAAGACGATATAGTTGTCGCAAGAGACAGACAGACAGACAGAGATATAGAGAGACAGAGAGAACAGAAAGGAAGGTGGCATAGCTCCCCACGACAACGACGTCTCTTAGTCACGACATTTTGAGCAGTACTACCACGAATATAATAACATTAAGGCGGACCAAACAATACAAGTGGTGGATTTATCCAACCTGTTTATAAATGTGTCTAACATTACTCTTAATTATTACCTCTGGAAAAGTGTTTCATTTACCACTCGATTAACGAGGTAATATTTAAATGAAATATTTTCCTTGTAATTATTTTATTTTAGTCAGTGGGAAGTGCTAACAAGCACGTTTAGCTCCTGAAAAAAATGGAAAGCATTCAGGTTCGATCCAAAGGAGGGAGAATATGCCAGGTTCCCTGGATACGAATAATCGTTTCGCCAATTGTAAATAAAGTACTTTTACGTATCAAAATTGTCATGCCCTTTGACAAGTCTAAAAATACACATTAAATCACCTCTCAATCCTCGACATCCAAGTCTGAATAAATTCATCTCTTCTAAACGGAATTCATTTGATTAGCCTTTTTTTCGCAAGGCGCTGGACACCCCCCCCCCCTAGTCAATCAATAAAATACCCGTCTTTACTTATGTACAGTGTAGACAACATGTTATCCCAAACACAAACTTGAAACATACCTTTAGCTGAAGTCAATAAGTCGTGTGCAGCCTCCATCACGAACGACCTACCTTGTCACCTGAAAAATTTTGTTTAGATTAGTTTATTTTGATGGTTGTGACCAGTATATTATAAAAATGTTTATGGATGTTGCAATTTGAGGTTGGCAAGCTATCATGAATGCATGACTCACGAAATCGTAATGACACAATTGCAAACAAACCATACCACGGGTAGGGTTCGAACCAGCTGTCAGAGAGTCTCATCACTCCAGACCGTCGCGTAAGCCACTGGGCCAGCTAGCGGGTTCGAACCCTACCCGTGGTTTATCATGAATGCAATTATGAAGACAAAATTCGCACAGTTATGCCCCTCTATTATTTGGAACCATCTTAGAACATTGCTAGGTAGTGATCTGTATTAATTAAGGGAGGTGTAAAACTTGCTCCTGTAAGCCAGCAGATAGTACACCAGTTACGGGTTATCATGTAACAAAAACCCGGGTCAGCAGACACTTGTGATGTTTCTTGACTAATTAGATGTATTTCAGTCACTACGCGATCCGAAAAATGAATCCGGTATTGCATAACCTCAGTCCCCTGTGCCTCAATGACCAGAGAAAGGTATCCGTGCGCCTCATTGTATGCGTTAGGAATAGTGTAGAGTGCGGCAGTTTCTATTTTAGTTCAATATTAGCGTTGAAGATCTGAAGCAATCAGAAGTGGCATTCGCGAATCATCAGATAGAAAGTAATATTCCAATTTCTTCAATAAATTGGTAAATTAGGACATTTGCATCCCACGCCTAATTCAAACCTTCCACTATGAAATTCCAGCTTGAAACCTAAAGTGAAGAAACATTCACTTGTTATCTCAAAGACCAATAAACTAAAATACACCAGCACATTATGGTTGAAGCCGATCATCAAATTATCAAACAAAAATAACAAACAACTTAAATATTTGTGTAGTATACAAAGTGTAGTTTACATGTAATAAAATATTGTTAAGTACAAAGAAAACGTAGAAAGGTTGAAGCCATTCTGATGCTGCACTCCGAAATAATCTAAAAAAAAAAAAAAATAGAACGGAAATTTTCCCAATTTCGTCCATAAAAAAAAGTGGGACACCTATTTAGGCTAAAAATCAATCCACATCGTTTAGGGCTTAATTAAAGTAGGTTTATTTAAGCTTTCGGTACGTATACAACTTTACTACAGTGGTTTCCAAAGCAAATGTTATAGGGAAATAAAGGGACATTATGCATACTTAACACTGACTTATTTAGTATCAGAAAAGACAGTCTGCAGTTATTTCAGAGAAACTAATTTTATTAATACAACTGTCACATTAAAACTTACACAACCTAAAATCAAGGCGAAGCTTTTGAGTTAAACACATCAGCACAAAGTTTGAGGCCGACCAGAAGATTCAATCTAATTATTGCACAGAATTCAACAAAATTTGCATATACACAGCCTATAATCCAGAAAAAAAAGGTTTCATGCGTTTTATGTGATACATCAGACTTTAAAATTTAAGACTGATGCCTTTCATAACTGTTTAATTTTAATTAAGAGGAAAGAGCTAAACCCGTTGAGGTCATATAGCAGTTGTGGAATTTAAGGCAATCAGAGTTGATCCAGGGAAAGGTAAGAAAGGCCTGTTTTCATGGATCAAGATTATGCACCTACCTTGAAGTATAATCCGGTTAATGCAAAATATCTCAAAATCATATCTAGATTAAAAATGGAGAAAAATGACACCTACTCACACCATTAGCAATACCAACCGTCTTCAAAGTAGGACACACGTGTTGAATTTTTTAAGCCCATAGAAGAGGCATTCTAAAATCAATGCATGAAGACCAATTTCAGAATAGTTTATATAAAACCCTAAAACAGGGTTTAAAAATTGAAGCTAATTGGATTAGGGGTTCTGATGCTATAAAAAGAGACAGAGTAAGTTGGAGGAAAATAAAACACTACCTGATAAGGTGTTTGCTCTGCTATTATGTTGTACAATATTTAAAGTTTCATTGAAAATGTAAAAATTAAAACTATAAAAACACGAATTTTCTATTCTTCTTAATTTTCTTTTTGCATTTCTACTCTAGTGGAAATTTTGAGCAATTCCCTATGAAAAATATTTGATTTTGTGTTTAAGAAAGTCCAAAATGATAGAAAAATTTATAAAGTTAGCAATCTGGCAAGTACAGTCCAGATAAAAAAACTACGTCTAATTAAGAGAAACTAGTGCTTTGTGTTTGAAGCTGATCGGGAGAGGCATTCTCCAGTTACATGGAAACCAGTTCAATAATAATAATAATTTCTCGGATCCAACGATTTCAAGTATTTTAACATTTTCATTAATATTTAACATTCGCAGCTACGCGGTCTAATCTTGTGGTATCTCATCCTTCTAATGGAATGCATTAGTGTTAATATTATTAAGCTAATAAGACGAGGCATTCTTAATTGTATAGAAATAAACACACTATTTAATACAATTGGCAAACTTGGATTTATGCAGCCCAATAACAACAAGATCTTCATTTCTGGAAACACACAAGGGCTGAAAATTTGATGCCGATCACAAGAGTCATTCTCCAGTTATCGCATGGATTCTAACGATTCCACATTTTCCGAACTAATTTATTATACTGAGAAATTTGCCCGCATACGATCTAAACTAAATGGGAATTATCATGACCGCAAAATGCATCAGCCATTAGACTTTGAAGCTATTCAGAAAAAAAGTGTACTCAGATGTACTTAATGTGATTTAACGGAAAGGAAAATTTCAAGCTGTTTCACATATAAAATTAGTAGATCCTGCCATCGTCGATTTAAGAGGCTCATTTATTTGGAACGTTTTATGCTAAGCAGAAGATAGTGTTGGAAGTTATTTTAGCCATTCCAGGAAGTTGGGAATAGGTTTTACTTAATCTAAGTGCTCCTAGAATATTGCCCTAGTTACAGTACACAAGCTTCAAAAATCTGAAGCCGATCTGATAAGACCTTGTTTTATGAACGAAAATAAAATTAAAAGTTGGAATAAAATTTTACGCAACCACTTAAGGTTCCCTTTTTGGGATACCTAATAAAGAGCACAACCTCACTCAGTGATACCAGCCAAGGTTACCGTCTCCTTATAGTATTCTTGTACCGTTACACGTGTTTGGCCTCTGCCTATTAATTCGCAGAGATCAACAATTATATGACTTCTCTCTGTTAAGAGTCTTTCTCATAAAATTTTTGGCTCAGAGAAAGCTGAAAATGTAAGTGATGACAACATGGGGCACCATAATTAGCACAGCATATGCCCCTATGCACCAGTTATTAGCTGTACAGGTATCCTGCACAGCGGAATTCTATAATTTTGCAAATAGGATATTAAATATTAACTTATCACACAGAAGAAATTTGTATGAAGTTACAAAGATATATTAATCGGACTATGAAAACAGTTATTAGCAATATACATCCATACAGTACTTGGTAATTCTAGAAAACAAACATATTTCTTTGCTGCCTTCACCACAAGGTTGTTTTCTCAGCCTTTCTGCCACCACACAGCCTTGCTGCCCCCACCCAGGATTCCTGCCATCACCCAGCCTTCCTGCCACTACCCAGCCTTATTTCCATAACTTGACTCGCCAACGACATGAATTGTTTTGACTCTCATTATCAGTGCCAGATAATGAGACTCAAAACTCTCATTATCTGGCACTGATGCTAAAGATCCTGATTGCTTTACTGCTTTAGTTCATTGCCTACTCTGCTTTCAGATTATTAGCCACTGTTAGTCTCTGTGGTGTTCAGAAAGACCTATAAGGATCAGAAAGACCTATGATAAGAAAAACCTATGGGATTCAGAAAGACCTGTGGGGATTCAGAAAGGCCTACGACAAGAAAGATCTATGGGATTCTGAAAGATCTATGGGGATTCAGAAAGACTTATGTGGATCAGAAAGACCTATGATAAGACCTATGGGATTCAGAAAGACCTATGGGATTCGGAAAGACCTATGAGATTCAGAAAGACCTATGGGATTCAGAAAGACCTATGGGGATTAAAATAGACCTATGGGGATTAAAAAAACCTATGGGGAGTTCAGAAAGACCTATGGGGATTCAGATAGACCTATGGGGATTAAGAAAGACCTATGGGTATTAAGAAAAACCTATGGGGATTCAGAAAGACTATGGGGATTCAGAAAGATTATGGGGATTCAGAATGACTATGGGGATACAGAAAGACCTATGGGGAGTTTAGAAAGACCTATGGGGATCAGAAAGACCTAAGGGGTTAAAAAAAAAATCTTGCTTTATATTTTTTCTTTGGATATTTCATAAAATTTTAGTTACCAACAGTGAAAATAACATATTATTTGTTGGTCCAATTTAATAAGGTATCTACTTCTGCTTACAATCCTTAATGTTGAAGTGATGGTCTAACATGGCTCCCTAGTCTTGTGTCATTGGTGGTATGTGGTACTGTACAGCATAAAGCACTACCCCAACTAACCCAAAGTTTGTGAATTTGTCCATCCACGGTAATGTGACTCATTCATTACACAATTTAAGCAATTATGTATACAGAAGACAAAACCTGTCCCTAACTTCACCTATGTGGAACGCCATTCGTTATGCTTAAATATTTTGGTGCATTTTAATTATTAGCCGCTAGTCGATTTCCTCATAAGTTTCTAAGGAATCTTAAGAGTAAATTTGTACGCACCAGAAGTAGCCAAGCCCTGGCTTGAGAGCCATATGTCAAGTTTTTTTTTTCATTGCGGCCCGCGAAATAATATCTAGGTTAACTTCATGTTTTTGGATATTATCTCATTATTGTCATATGTGGATAGTGTGCCATGACTTGGTTTCGCCTGGTACGTATTATGTGTTGAATTATGAGTCATGTGGAAAAAAAGGAATATTTAGTACATCTGCCTTGCTGCCTTGCCTTTCTTTATGTCTATAAACAATTATTCATGAAATGAAGGAATTTTTGTAAAGAACATGTCTGCCAGCCATATATAAATAATTTGTTGTTAACCCTCAAAATATTGCGCTTCTTAATGGTTAATTATTTTCCAATAGTTTATTAAGTATTTTGTCGATATTTATTAGAGTATCTGAAAATGATTACGATAATGATGGGAACTATGGCGACAGCGATAATGATTGTGACAAGAATATGTTATAATGATGGTGACAAGGATGATGTTATAATGATGGTGACAAGAATGATGTTATAATGATGGTGACAAGGATGATGTTATAATGATGGTGACAAGGATGATGTTATAATGATGGTGACAAGGATGATGTTATAATGATGGTGACAAGGATGATGTTATAATGATGGTGACAAGGATGTTATAATGATGGTGACAATGATGTTATAATGATGGTGACAAGGATGTTATAATGATGGTGACAAGGATGTTATAATGATTGTGACAAGGATGTTATAATGATGGTGACAAGGATGTTATAATGATGGTGACAAGGATGATGTATGTTATAATGATGATGATACTGGGTAACTAGAGAAGAGCATCTTGAGTTGGCTCTTAAAAGATAGTTCAAATTCTCTTCTACACAGATGATCTGTGTCAACCATCACCACAGAGTGATCTGTGTCAAGCATCCACCAAAGGACTCGTGTCAACCATCCACCACAGAGTGACTCGTGTCAACCATCCACCACAGAGTGACTCGTGTCAACCATCCACCACAGAGTGACTCGTGTCAACCATCCACCACAGAGTGACTGGTGTCAACCATCCACCACAGAGTGACTCGTGTCAACCATCCACCACAGAGGGACTCGTGTCAACCATCCACCACAGAGGGACTCGTGTCAACCATCCACCACAGAGGGACTCGTGTCAACCATCCACCAACAACTTTTCCTTCTCATCTACCAACATTGTCAAGTACATATATGATTAACATCCTGGAATATAATTAATAAATTTAACCATATGAAATCGCCTTAGTTGCTCAATTCTAACTAATGAGACAGACACAGAATATACTCAGAATAGAACATTAATGAGATTCAGTAAGAACTGTCGCCATTTTTCCCGTGTATTATTATTATTATTATTATTATTATTATTATTATTATGCTATATACAGGGAAGAAGCTAAACCCGTAGCTTTTCATAGTGCACCTTAAGAATGGGAGGCAATTAAGTTTGATCTGATAAGGGAAAGTCTTGCACCAATTCATGAGATGAAGAGCCCGTTGCTGACCTCAGAATCCTCATTCCTATGAAGGATCTGCCACAACAGTATCAGCATACTACTACTGTTACTACTACAGGCTGTAGTCTGCTACTGATGTAGTCTACAGTAGTAGTATTAACAGTAACTGTAACTTCAGTATCAACAAACGAGCTAAAACACTACAGAATCCCAACAATAACACTACAGACAACACCAGCAATTGCAGCATTGACAAAAATAAGTTCAGCAATAACAGTAACTAATATCGACAACAGTAACAACAGTATCGACAATGGTAGAAACAATATCGACAATGGTAAAAACAGTATCGACAACATTGATATCGACAACAGTAACAATAATAACAGTCTACAAGTATTAACAATAGCAATATCGTCATCAGAAACGGTCAGTAGCAGTAGCAACAAAATAAAAAACAGCGACAGTAACACTAACGACAAAAGTAACTATGACAACAATATCAAGAAAAGCAAACAAAATCAATGTTGACATCAATAACAATCAACAACATTAACAATATTGGTAACAGAAACAGTAGCAAGCACAATTGTTGCAATACAAGAAGGAAACAATAACAGTCGGAACAGAAGCAGAAACAGTAACAGCCTCAAGAAGAGGAGTAAACACGAGAACAAATGCGATATAAACACAACTCTCAACGAAAGCAAAACAAACTCTCCTGCTGCCAGTAACAGTAATAACAGAAACGGCGATAACTGCAGCAGCAGCGGCAAGAACATCGACAGGAGAACACCAAAAGCAATACCAATAACATTGGCTCTCCGGGGTATATACGAACATGCAAGTTTTGGATTTTTAACAATTTCAGCGATGAAATGATTACCAGGAATTTAAGTTTCTCTTCTATTTCTATACATAAACATTGTGGAAAAGGAATGTTTATATGATCTGCAGTCTTTCTCATTATGTCTGAGTGCACAAAAAAAACTGAGTGCTTGTTCTTGTAGTTATTGTTTTATTATTGAAGTTGTATTATTGTACTTGTATTTTTGCTGTATTGTACTTTTGTATTGTAATGGTACAGTTGTAGTGAATTAGTAGTTGTAGCAGTATAGCAGTAAAAGTATACTAGTAGCAGTAGTAGTATCAGCAGTAGTATAGTAGTAGCAGCAGCAGTATACTGGTAGTATACAGTATACTAGCGGTATACCAGTAACAAAAGTATGTATACTAGTAGTTGCATAGTGGTAGTACAGCAATAGTGGGATGGAGGACATTTTGGCTGGGATGGAGGATATTGTTAGCCGTCTGGACGACATCATGAGAGGTAATGGGAGCAATCCTATTATCTGTCTCAGTGCTGGAGGCAACGATGTTGGCAGACGTAGGAGTGAGGACCTGACTAGCAGGTATAGGTCAGCAATAGACAAAATTAGGAAGAAGGGTGGGAACCCTGTCATATGTGGTATTTTGCCAAGGAGAGGAGTTGGAAATGAATGGTTGTCCAGGGCAATTGGTGTCAATTGTTGGCTGGACAAATACTGTAAGGAAAATGCAGTAACATTCATTGACAACTGGGACCTCTTCTATGGCAGAAATGACATGTATGCCTGGGATGGGGTTCACTTATCTAGGTCTGGGGTGGGGGCACTGGCAACTGCAGTGGAGGGAGCTGTTAGGGCTTTAATGTCACATCCAGAGTTTTAAATTGTTCCGAGCAGACAGAAGTATCGGGAAAGGGGGTGGGGTGGCACTCTATGTCCGTGATCATTTAAATTGTTGCATAAAAACGGGCATAAAGTCTGAAATATTACATACAGAGTCTGTCTGGATAGAATTGTCAGAGGGGTGTGAAAAATTGATATTAGGCGTGATATATCGTCCTCCAAACTTAGATAGGGAACAAGGGAGACTACTCTGGGAGGAAATTGTTAAGGCCACAAGGCACGATAACGTAGTAATTCTAAGGGACTTTAACTTTAGTCAGATTGATTGGAATTTCTTGACAGGGAATTTAGAATCTAACGACTTTTTAGAGGTAGTTCAGGATTGTTTTTTGAAGCAGTTTGTGACAGAACCTACAAGGGAAAATAACCTACTTGACTTAATTCTGGCAAACAAGGAATCCCTTGTTAATAATTTAGAAATTACAGAGGAACTCGGCTCAAGCGACCACAAGTCAATTACCTTTAGCATTAAATGGATGTATGACAGTAGGGATAATTCAGTAACAGTCCCAGACATTCGTTTAGCAGATTATAATGGGCTTAGAGAACACTTATCAACTGTGGACTGGGGTAACGAAGATAGCTACCAATATGACAGTTTTCTTAACATTATACAGGCTGCCCAAAGAACATTTATCAAGTATAAAGAAATTAGATCAAGTAGGATGAATAATAGGCTCAAATATCTTTTAGGTCAGAAGAAAGGAATTTATAGGCGCATAAATAGAGGTGAGGGTCATCTTATAAATCAGTATACTGACATTAAGAGGGACGTTAAAAAGGGTATATGAAAAGCTAAACGGGACTATGAAATTAAAGTTGCTATGGATTCAAAAACTAACCCAAAAAGTTTTTTCCAGCTTTATAGAACAAAAGTTAGGGATGAGATAGATCCCCTTAAAAATAACTTTGGGCATCTTACTGACAAGGAGAATGATATGTGCTCTATTTTTAATAATTATTTTCTCTCGGTTTTCACACAGGAAGACATTAATAATATCCCAGTAATTAATTTTTACAGAGGCCCAGAAGAAGATAAATTATGTAATATCACAGTTACTAGCAAAATGGTTATGAAACAAGTAGACCGACTAAAACCAAATTAATCACCGGGTCCTGATAAGCTTTTTGCAAGGGTTCTTAAGGAATGCAAAACGGAACTCTGTGAACCAATATCTAACATTTTTAATTTATCTCTTCAAACAGGTGTAGTGTCTGATATGTAGAAGATGGCTCATGTAATTCCTATTTTTAAAGCAGGGGACAAGTCACTACCGTCAAATTACCGCCCAATAATCCTGACCTCAATTGTAGGCAAATTACTAGAGTCAATTATAGCTGATATTATTAGAAGCCATCTAGATAACCATAATTTGATTAATGATACCCAGCATGGATTCATGAGGGGGCATTCCTGCCTATCTAATTTATTAACCTTCTTTAGTAAAGCTTTTGAGGCTGTTGATCACGATTAAGAATTCGATATTGTTTATTTAGATTTTAGTAAGGCTTTTGATAGAGTAACGCACCAGAGACTGTTAAAGAAAGTGGCAGCTCATGGCATTGGGGGAAAAGTGCTGTCATGGATCGAGTCATGGATCACCAATAGGAAGCAGAGAGTGTGCATAAATGGGGTTAAATCCGAGTGTGGATCTGTAACAAGTGGTGTTCCACAGGGATCAGTCTTAGGCCTGTTGTTGTTTATAATATATATCAATGACCTTGATGAGGGAATTACTAGTGATATGAGCAAATTCACCGATGACACGATGATAGGTAGGATAATTGATTCTAACGTAGATGTCAGGGAACTTCAGGAGGATTTAGACAGACTCAATTCCTGGTCAGAAATGTGGCAGATGCAGTTCAATGTAGATAAATGCAAGGTTCTGAAGCTTGGGAGTGTCCATAACGCAAGCACTTATAAGTTAAATAACGTAGAACTTAGCCATACAGATTGCGAAAAGGACTTGGGAGTTATGGTAAGCAGCAACCTTAAACCAAGACAGCAATGCCTAAGCGTACGTAATAAGGTAAACAGTTTACTGGGATTTATATCAAGAAGTGTAAGCAACAAAAGTCCAGAGGCTATATTACAGATTTATACATCGTTAGTAAGGCCTCACCTAGATTACGCAGCTCAGTTCTGGTCTCCATATTACAGAATGGATATTAATTCGTTAGAAAACATTCAGCGTAGAATGACTAAATTAATACATAGCATTAGAAATCTTTTGTATGAAGAAAGATTGAAGACCCTAAAATTACATTCACTTGTAAGACGAAGAATGAGGGGAGACATGATCGAGGTATACAAGTGGAAAATAGGTATTAACAAAGGGGATATAAATAAGGTCTTGAGGATATCTCTCCAAGAGAGAACCCGCAATAATGGATTCAAATTAGATAAGTTTAGATTTAGAAAGGATATAGGAAAGTATTGGTTTGGAAATAGGGTAGTTGATGAGTGGAACAGTCTGCTTAGTAGGGTTATTGAAGCAAGGACCTTGGGTAGTTTCAAATTTAGATTGGATAAATTCACGAGTGAGAGGGGTTGGATTTGAGTGGGAATTGTACATGAGTAAATAGAATTATCAAAGCTTATTTCTTAGGTAGCATTGAAGATTGGATTGAACAAATATCTTGTTAGTGGGATGGAATGTGAAGGACCTGCCTAGTATGGGCCAACAGGCCTGCTGCAGTGTTCCTCCTTTCTTATGTTCTTATGTAAGTAGTAGTAGTATAGCAATAGCATAGGTGCAATAATATAATTGTAATAGAATAGTGTAATACTAAACTAATAAAGTAATGCCGTAGCAGTAGTAGTAGTAATAATAATAATAATATGGTAGGTGTAGTAATATGGTAGTAGTAGTAACATAGTAGTAGTAGTAGTAATATGGTGGTAGTAGTAATATGGTGGTAGTAGTAATATGGTGGTAGTAGTAATATGGTGGTGTAGTAATAGTAATATGGTGGTGGTAGTAGTAGTTAGTAATATGGTGGTGGTAGTAGTAGTTAGTAATATGTTGGTAGTAGTAATAGTAATATGGTGGTAGTAGTAATAGTAGTAATATGATGGTAGTAGTAGTAGAAATATTAAGTAAAAGGACACATTATTATTATAATCAAATAGAAGCGCTAAACCACAGGGGTCATACAGTGCTGCAGGTTATTGCAGGATGCAGGGAGAATGGGTTGTAAGAGGGAGATGAATGAATAGTAGGGTATGGAGTGCAGCAGGACAGTGGATAGTGCAGGGAGAGAGGATAGCAAGAGATCGAGGTAGAAGGGACTGAGGGAGGTGCTAGAGATATAATCTTCAGAGTTTGTGTAGTAAGTCAGTTTCTGTCAAAGAGTCAACGAGAGAGTCAGGATTAAAGGAGGGTCCATCAGCAAGAAAGAAAGGTAAAGAAAGGGCCGCAGAGCGAAGACGCCGTTGGAGGTAAATTCTGCGTGCTCGTTGATAAAGTGGACAGTCCAACAGAATATGTCGAACAGACACTGGAACCTGACAATGCTCACAGAGAGGGGTAGGGAGCCTCTCCATGAGATACCCGTGCGTAAGACGAGTGTGGCCGATGCGAAGACGGGAGAGTGTAGTCTCCCAACCTCGACACTGGTGACAAGAAGCAGGCCAGAAACCTATACTCGGTTCAATAGAATGAAGTTTGTTATTTAGCAGGTCAGACCAGCGTTGTTGCCAACGGGTGCAAATGTGGGTAGCAATGACCGCAAAATAGTCCGTAAAAGGAACACCTTTATATAAAACTGGAAGGTCATGTACTGCTGACCGCGCAGCAGTGTCTGCCTGTTCATTGCCCTGTACGTCAACATGACCAGGGACCCAACAAAAGACAATATCTTAATGCTTGCTAAAGATACAGCGTAACCAAAGGTGGATACGAAGAACTAGGGGGTGAGGTGTAGCACTAAGGGAGTCTGAAACGACCACAAATGGTGACACAGGCATAGATGCAATACGGATAAGTGCCACAAGAATGGCATACAATTCAGCTGTAAATATGCTAGCCGAGGGTAATAGATGCCCTCGTACGACGCTGTCCGGAAACTGGGCAATGAGGAGGTGGAGAAAACAAAGGGGACTTAAAGATGATTGGGAAATGATTGCTGTCATGTAAGTCCGGGAGGACAGACCAGGTGAAGTCAAGGACTGTTGAGGAAGAGCAGATGGAGAGATCGATACAGGAGAAAGAATGAGTTCGAGGATCAAAATGGGTAGGAGTACCCGTATTTAAAACATGGAGGGGAAGAGAAGCAAGAAATGCCTCCAACTGAATGCCACGGGAGTCACAGTGCGACCCTCCCCAGAGAAAATGGTGTGCGTTAAAATCACCAAGTAATAGAAGGGGTGGTGGTAAGGAAGAAACCAGAAAATCAACATCTGGGATAGACAATGCCCGCGAAGGGGGGAGATATAAAGAACAGAGTGTATACCACTTATTCAAGTGGATACGGGCTGCGGTGTAATGTAAGGAAGAAGGAACATAGAGCTGACGGTATGGAACACCAGTGCGTATAAGAAGAGCACTTTCGTTAAAGGTTCCATCGGAAAAAGGATCCGATGAATATAACAAATCATAGCCTGAAAAGGGCCTGATAACAGTGGATTGCAATTTGGGTTCTTGCAAACAGACCCCAACAGGGGAAAACTGGGAGAGCAACACCTGAAGTTCACCCCGGTTACCCCTGAGGCCTTGGATATTCCACTGCAAATAAGCCATGATTTATGGAGAGAATGATATAAGTGGAAGTGAGAGAAATCTATGGACTAGGGTTAGAAAAGTCCATGTGTGGAGGCAGAGGAAGACCTGTAATCAGGGAAGGAGGAGGACGTTGTGAGGGAAGGGGGGTTGAGACGAAGAAGAGAGATGAGGAACCTCAGGTGGAGTAGTGTCCATCATCGGTCCAGTCTCTGTAATATATTCTGCAATAGCTTCCAGTGTTTCGGAAGTCAAAGATGCAGAATGTGGGACTTCATTAGAAATGGAAGAAGAGTGAGCAACTATCGGGGAGTCTATAGTCTGTACTAAAGTAGAGAACGAGGAGATAGAAGAGGAAACTGTAGTAGGGGATTGGGAGGGGACAGGGGATGAAGGTAGTGTATGAGGAGGATGATGAACATCCACACACGTTACAGAACTAGTCGGAGGCGAAGAACCTGGCAGTAGGGATTTTTTGCCGGGCTTATGAGAAGGGGGGCGCTGAGGTTTAGGTGAAGGACGAGGATGTATAGACTCAGAATTGTGCGAGTGAGGAGAGGAAGGAGTGTGGACAGTATGGGAAGCCGAGGTAGGGACCTCGGAGCCAAGAATATCAAAAGGATTCGAGACAGGGGTAATTGAAGATGAGGCGACGTTTAGCAATTCGAGAATAGGAAATGCGGGGAAATCTCCCTTGAAGGCATAGATGAGAGACGGCCATAGCATATGAGAAGCCTTCCGCCTCTTTGAGACAATGGATTTCCCGCTCATTCAGGTAAACCTGACAACGGCGAGAATACGACGGATGTGCCTCATGACAGTTAAGGCAAGAGGGAGGTAGAGTACAAGAAGAACTGGCATGGTCGTCAGCACCACAGACTGGGCATTCGGACATGGACCTGCAATATTTTGCTGGATGACCAAAACGCCAGCAGTTTCTACACTGTTGCGGTGTAGGGGTTACCTTTCGAACTTGTAAATGTTGAACTGCAATGTAAACCGAAGGTGATAGTTCACGACAGTCAAATGTTAAACGAGCTATATTGCAAGGATAACGTCTTCGCTTATTGGCAGGGAGGACAAAAGTGTCAACTTTAAGGATAGGGAGTTCTTGGAGCTCAAGCTGCTCTAAAATGTCATCACCACATGTCTGGAAATTCCGTTGGACAATGGTGTGGGGCAAAATGACAGAACCACAACAAGAATTGAGGGAATGGTGCTTGTCAATAGTAACAGGAGCAGTATCTATGGTTGTAAGAAGAGAAAGATCGCGAGCTTGGCCAGCATTCTGGACCGTGATGATGCGAGTGCCGCTCTTGAGAGCGTGAAATGAGATGTCTTTACCAACATGGCATAGCAGAGTCTTACCAATACTATGGTCTGAAAGATAGGTATTAGGAGAAGTCGGTCGTAGAGTAAAAAACTTTGTCCATTGAGTAGTTTGAAACAGAGAGTTTAAGGGGAGTGCATGACGATCTGGTCGTTTCTGAGATGAACGAGAAGGAAGTGTCGAATCGTCATGTGTGGGTCTTGGTCGTTTGGGTGTGGGACCGGGGTTGGTCCGATGGGAGACGGGCGAGCGATTCGAAAATTGCCGCACCGTCGAGGGAGAAGCCGGAATCAAGGTCAGAGAAGAGCTAAGGTCAGATATGTCAAAAGGGGTCAGAACCTCGGTACCTGAACCAGGTGACGAACCGGCACCAGCAAGAGGTACAGGGGCATGAGAGGGGCCTGGGGATAGTGGGTTCATGGATTGGGTCAGCCATGGTTAGGTTACTTCTTTCTTTTTATTTT
Organism: Cherax destructor; assembly: GCA_009830355.1. Taxonomy (NCBI): domain Eukaryota; kingdom Metazoa; phylum Arthropoda; class Malacostraca; order Decapoda; family Parastacidae; genus Cherax; species Cherax destructor. The sequence goes on from WNWK01019571.1 coordinate 33,462, forward strand.
TAAGAAAAAAAAGAAAGAAGAAAATAAAATAAAAATAAAAAAAAGAATAAAAAAAGGGGGAACGTGGATGAATAGTTCCTAGGAGGAATGAAAGGGGCGTAAATCCCCCTCCGCGCCCAAGAGGACCTCAACACTGCAAGTAGTGCACATGCTGCATGGAACCTGTGACATACCCTACCCTTCATGCCAGTAAACCAGCAATCAGGGATAGCAACCTCACATCCACCGAGCCATCTCGGCGGACAAAAGAGAGGGCGGCCGGATATCCACCACAAAGCATACCACATTCGAAAGGTGGCCTCCAGAGATACACCCGTCGCCCGAAAGATACCCAAGGCCACCCCCCCGGGTGACCGGAGAGGGATCGGGACATCCCCAGGTGATCCAGATTCCACGGCAAACTACACCACCGCCAAGGACCTCAACGGAATGGGATGGACCACGATACCCTTCCCCCTACCTAGGAACTAGAATGCCTGAGGAGAAAAGCTCCCAGGGTAAAACTGGGAAGGAACTAAGGGAGGGATGAGGAGGAAGAGGAGGAAAGGGAAAAAGGGAGGATGGAGGAGATGGGAAAGGGAAGGGGGATTGGGGTGGCAATTAGGTTCGGTCTGAGGAAGAAGACCAAAAGGTCCAATTCCTCAGACCGATAGCCTCTTTACCTCGTCAAGGAGCCCCCCTTAAAGAGGGTAAAAGGACAATAATGCAACTAATGTGACATTTTATTGTGGCAACGTTTCGCTCTCCAGGAGCTTGACCCCCTTTAAAGAGGGTAAAGGACACAAATGCAACTAATGTGACATTTATTGTGGCACTTTCGCTCTCCAGGAGCTTCAAGCTCCTGGAGAGCGAAACGTTGCTACAATAAAATGTCACATTAGTTGCATTTGTGTCCATACATTGTGGAATTACCAATATTATACATAGAAATATTGTAGTAGTAGTTATATGTGGTATAGTAGTATAGATAAGGTGGTATAGTAATATGGTATGTAGTATGGTGTGTAGTAGTATAATATGGTGGTAGTGTAAATGGTGGTAGTAGTAATATGGTGGTAGTAGTAATATGGTGGTAGTAGTAGTATGGTGGTGGTAGTAGTAATAATATGGTGGTAGTAGTGATATGGTGGCAGTAGCAGTATGGTAGTAATAGTATTTATGGGAAGTACCAAACATGAGGGACATACAGCTCCTTAAAAGGAGACAATCAATTCGACTTGAATAACCGTAGTATAGCGCCATTTCCTCGGATCTGGAGCAACTCTTAAGCGTCAAGGCACGTCCCTTGAAGACTCGTCTCAGTATTTTTCTTCAAAAATCATGCAAATTATCTTCTTGCTGAACTAAAAGCAATATTAAATTGTAACAAGACAAACTTAGTGCTCGGGGCTCACTTTGTCACCTAACCTGTATGATCAAATACTTACTCTGGCATGAACGTTCAAGCACTGAAATGTACAAAAACAATAGATATATTACTTGCAAATAAAAAACATGGAAGAACTTAATAAAAAATAAGTAATTGAAATTGGTTTTGAAAATGGTGAGAGATAAGAACTCAGTTATGTCAGATTCATTTAGAGTTGCAGGATTAATATTTTTTTTTATGAATCTGCGAGATTCTCTTACTACCCAGTTATTCTTGATAAATTAGATTAAGAAGTGTGAACAAATGGAGGCTTTGTCAGTGGCAGGCGGCGAGTACCTGCTGCTGAAGGAATAATTACCTCAGCTTCTCCCTCTTCAGCCTACTACTTTTATCTCTGTATTGCATTGATAAAGCCTCTGGCAAAATGTTTACATAATAAAGACTCCCAGTTGATGAACATGTGTGTAATTTTTCAACTTGTCGGTGATGTATGATTGTATGTCACTGATGCATTGAGATTGATCTTGACAATGATGAAGGATATGGACTCGGTTATATCAGTTGACACTATGAATAGTTGTCTTGATTCAGAAAATCATGAGAGTAGACAATGTTAAAATCCGAGACGTTAAGCAACTTCCCACTAATCACTTTCGGGACAGGATTTGCTTTTCGAAGTCAAAACAAATAATCAAAGCTGACTCACGAAATCGTAATGAGACGATTGCAAACAAACCATACCACGGGTGGGGTTAGAACCCGCGATCAGAGTTTCAAAACTACAGACCGTCGCGTAAGCCACTGGGTCAGCTAGCTTCAATAAGATTCATCCAACTAGGAATATTTCTACACCATAGGAAGGTTAGCATAGGCACCACTGTGTCCACAAATGCAAGTTTTACAGACGAATCTCCTCACGGCCATGCTAGCGGGAAATTCGTCTGTAAACTTGCATTTGTGTGGTGCCTATGCTAACCTTCCTATGGTGTAGAATATACCTAGATGGATGACTCTTTTTGAAGCTAGCTGGCCCAGTGGCTAACGCGACGATCCGGAGTTTGAGACATTCTGATCGCGGGTTCTAACCCCACTCGTAGTATGGTTTAATCAAATCTGATTTTTAACAATAAAGTAACAGCTGAGAAACTGGCTGTAAACATCCGATCTACTGATCCCATCAATAAGAGTGCTGGGTTAATATGGAACTTATTATTACACGGTGAATTTGACCCTAACGATCGGTTTTGTGATGCCACTGAATTTAAAGCTTCCTGGAATCCTCCATCAATCCCCAAGCCTTTTTTTGCAATTCACCCTCAGACCTTCCAGGTGAGCCTAGCCAGTATAGAACCCGACTCACTTCCAGGTGAGCCTAGCCAGTATAGAACCCGACTCACTTCTTTCAAACTCCTCAGGTTTCTGATCACTAAAGCGACTCATCGCAAGTAATCTTTTAGTAATACAAAGTTTCACCAACTGGAGCTTTATCAAGTATTATACTTCATGAAGTGTTGGTGAAACGTCGTAATAATAAAAAGCTGCATTTTTTTAGTGTCTATTGATCACCACAGTTACTTACAAAGCCTCGGGTACCCACGTCTTCTCTAGCCTTATTTTATCCTTCTTAGACACTGAATTAGCTGTCACTGTAATTTATGTCACAACAAACCTGTTAGTTTTGTCATTATTATATCACTCCTGTTACCATTATCTCTGCAATTATGTCAAACCTGTTAACAGTGTCACTGTCACTGGCATATCAAACCTGTTAAGTATGTCACTGTCACTGATATATCCAACTTATTAACTTTGTCATTAATTGTTATATCATAGCTGTTAGCTATGATATAACTGTTATGTCAAAGCTATTATCTTTGTTAGTGTAATTGTTACGATATCCTTATTTCTCGTGTTCATGTGTTGGTTCATTATTTAATTAGTACACCAACAACATTCATATTACAGTCGGTGATTTTCATTTCTCTTTCTTTGTTATGATTCTGGTGCAACTGCTTCCTTGTAGGTGACAACAGAGGCATGGCTGTGAACTGTATTTTGTTGGTTGTAAATGTGTATGATGTTGGGTGTAAGCGTAGGGTGTAAGTTGTAAGTGTAGGTTTTTTGCATGTAGGTGTAAGTGTTAGGTGTAGGTGTAGGAACATAGGAAAGAAGGAGCACTGCAGCGGGCCTTCTGGCTCATGCGAGGCAGGTCCAATTCTCCCATCGACTTAAGCCAATGCCTTGACCTGGTCAGGTCAGTCACATTCACTTAAGAGAGGAGCACGGCATCTGACCTAGTAGCACAAGCTAGTCAGGTCCAACTCACACCCACCCACACCCACTCATGTATTTATCCAACCTATTTTAAAACTACACGTCTTATCTTCTATGACGGTACTCGGGAGTTTGTTCCATTCACCACAACTCTATTACCAAACCAGTGCTTTCCTATATCCTTCCTGAATCTGATTTTTCCAATTTAAAACCATTGCTGCGAGTCCTGGCAATACTAGATATTTTTAGCACTATTTACATCCCCTTTATTAATTACTGTTTTCCATTTATATACCTCAATCATATTCCCCTAATTCTACGCCTTCTTGATATGAAGCCAAGGATTCTTTTAGTTCTACTGTGAACACTTATGCACTGTTGTCTTGGTTTCAGATTACTGCT
>WNWK01019572.1:0-37504 GCA_009830355.1 Cherax destructor
CCACCCTTATCTTGCCTCACTCAACACTATTGTTAACGAAGAGCTAGTAAAAATATCGACCTGGATGACTGCCAATAAACTTACACTTAATATTGACAAAACCTATATTATGTTTGGGAGCAGAACAGGTGATGCCCAGCTGAACATTATGATTGGCAACACTTTTATTGGTAAACATAATGAAGGCAAATTCCTGGGTCTGCACCTTGACAGCAACCTGAAATTCAACACCCATATCCAACAAATAACAAAAAGAGTATCCAAAACAGTTACGATCCTCTCAAAAGATACATTACTATGTATACCACAATCAGCCCTTCTCACACTATACTATTCAATCATCTATCCCTACCTCACCTATGCTATTTGTGCTTGGGATCAACTGCAGCAACCCACCTAAAGCCAGTAATAAACCAACAAAAAGCTGCAGTAAGAATTATCACGCAATCCAATGCTAGACAACCCCTCCCCACCACTCTTCAAAGACCTAAACTTACTCACTGTACAAAACATTCACACCTACTACTGTGCAACCTACATTTACAGAACCATAAATTCTAATATTAACCCTGAACTAAAACACTTTCTTGATAGTTGCAACAGGTCCCATAGACACAATACCAGACACAAAAATCTCTATGACATTCCTCGTGTCCGGCTAAATCTCTACAAAAACTCAATGTACATAAAAGGGCCTAAAATCTGGAACTCCCTTCCCGAAAACTCTAGAACTGCAGGCTCAGTCACCATTTTCAAAACTACTGTTAAAAAACATCTTATCTTCCTAACACACCCCATCATCAGCTATGTGAAAACCACCTCTTCTCTTTTTTTGTATCTTGAACACATCCAAAACAAAATAGACTTAATCTCGTTATCTGTAATTCCCCCTATTTTACACTTACACTCACCCAAATGACTGTAAACATAAAACTCCTAATTTAGCTATTTAGCTATTGCCTAATAAATCTTAAGTTAGTCCTAAGTTTGCCTGAAATACTCTCCCAATACAGGAGCTTTTATAGAAACAGTGTATCATGCCAAAATAAAACCATTCCCATTACTAAATTTACTTATTGTAATATTGTTATATGTTTTGTACTATCTCACGATTATAAATGTAATTAATGTTAATCACTTCAGTTACCTAACTTTTATATCAGTATGCAATAATGTATATTAAAATGTATTGCTCCATAACCTGTGTCAATATAGAGTAAGAAATAGGATTAGTCTGCCTGAAATGCCTAGGCATGCTAGTGGCCTTTGTAATTAATATTTTATAATATGTAAACCACACATTCTAAGCTTTGCAAGGAAATAAACAATTTTCATTTTCATTTTCATGTTCAGAGGGTTTTCCATGTCTTTTTCATATCCCCTTTTATTTTGGTAATTTTTTTTTTTTTAACAGCCGTTTCCACCAAGGTAGGGTGGCCCGAAAAGAAAAACTTTCATCATTCACTCCATCACTGTTTTGCCAGAGGCGCGCTTACACTACAGTTATAAAACTGCAACATTAACACCCTCCTTCAGAGTGCAGGCACTGTACTTCCCATCTCTGGGACTCAAGTCGGTCTGCTGGTTTCCCTGAATCCCTTCATAGATACAGTGGAACCTCGGCTTATGAACTTAATTCGTTCTGTGACCTTATCCTGATTTGTTCGTATGCTGTCAATTTTCCTCATTTAAATTAATTGAAAAGCCATTAATCCGTTCCCAGGGAATTCCTGCTCTCAGAGGCAGGAAAAATACACTTCAATATACAGTGGACCCCAGTATCGTAATTAATCCGTTCAGGAGCTATTACTTAACACGAAGTTTACGAAATTCGAACCCTTATTTCCCATAAGAAATAATGTAAATACAATTAATCCGTTCCACAAAAAAAATATTCACATACAAAATAAGTTGGAAGATAGGGTAATGAGTAATGAAGGTCTTGTTGGGCATTTTCTTCCAAGACAGGCCTGTTTCATCACAATTAAACACTTGTTGGGGAGGAATTCTTCAGCCTCTACGAAGGGAATCCCACTCCCTGCATGCCTGCTACACTCCCTGCATTCCTGCTACACTCCCTGCATGCCTGCTACACTCCTGCATGAATGCTACACTCCCTGCATGCCTGCTACACTCCCTGCATGCCTGCTACACTCCCTGCATGAATGCTACACTCCCTGCATGCCTGCTAAACTCCCTGCATGAATGCTAAACTCCCTACATGAATTCTAAACTCCCTGCATCAATGCTACACTCCCTGCATGAATGCTAAACTCCCTGCATGAATGCTAAAGTCCCTGCATGAATGCTAAACTCCCTGCATCAATGCTACACTCCCTGCATGTCTGCTAAACTCTTTGCATGAATGCTACACTCCCTGCATGCCTGCTAAACTCCCTGCATGCCTGCTAAACTCCCTGCATGAATGCTACACTCCCTGCATGCCTGCTAAACTCCCTGCATCAATGCTACACTCTCTGCATGCCTGCTACACTCCCTGCATCAATGCTACACTCCCTGCATGCCTGCTAAACTCCCTGCATCAATGCTAAACTCCCTGCATCAATGCTAAACTCCCTGCATCAATGCTAAACTCCCTGCATCAATGCTAAACTCCCTGCATCAATGCTAAACTCCCTGCATCAATGCTAAACTCCCTGCATCAATGCTAAACTCCCTGCATGAATGCTACACTCACTGCATGAATGCTACACTCACTGCATGAATACTACCACAGGGGTGCCACTAGGAAGCTTCTTTGGACCCATGGTGACTTATTTCACAGTGACAGTCACTAAACCACCAAAAAAGACACCAAATGTATTGTGAATGTTTGAAAGAGCGCGCTGGGTAATGTTCTCTCAATGGTAAACAATGCTTCACTGGCGGGCATCCTGCATCCTGCGCAGGCGCGGAGCAGGCGGACAGGTCTAATACGTTACGAAACACGAGCCAGTTTACGATTCTCGAAATCGAAAAAAGCTTACGAAATAAGAACCTTACGAAACTCGGGGTCCACTGTAACGCTAATATCAACTCTATGGCTTATTTATCTATCACAATTGATCTAATATGACATAATAAACAATATAAATAACATAGAAACCTGATATATACTCAAGAATGAATAAAATATGTCATTACATATGTGGCTACGTAGTGGTGCCATCGGCAGAGGAGAGTTTATTGTTTGGAGACAAGAAAAAAATACTCCTTCAATATGATGCTAATATCAACTTAACGGCTTATTTATCTATCACAATTGATCTAATATGACATAATAAACAATATAAATAACATAGAAACCTGATATATACAGTGGACCCCCGGATTACGTCATTACAGTGGACCCCCGGAGTTCGTAATTAATCCGTTCCAGAGGGCGCTCCGAAAACCTAATATTATGAACTCCGAATCTATTTTCCCCATAAGAAATAATGGAAATAAAATTAATCCGTTTCAGACACCCAAAAGTATTAAAATAAAATATTACACAGAAAAACAAAGAGACATGAAGAATAAAACAATAATAACATGTCACTTACCTTTATTGAAGAGTTGTTGATGGTGGAAGACAGGAGGAGGGAAGAGGATGGAAGAGTTGCTTTTGTTTGGAAGGGGAATCCCCTTCCATAAAGACTTCAGGTACCAAGTCCTTTTCCTGGGTTACTTCCCTTCTTTGTTTTTTAATGCCACTAGAACCAGCTTGAGAGTCACTGGACCTCTGTTGCTCAAAAAAGTGTTCCAGAGAGTTCTGTTTCTGCCGTATGTTTGGAATTGTGCCAGCAACAGGGGTGTGTGTTTGGGGACAGAACAAGATAGTCCTTCAATATTTAGCTAATATCATCTATTCGGCTTACAGTATTTATCTATCACAATTCATCTAATATGACATAATAAGCAATATTAATAACATAGAAACATGACATATACGTACTCTAGAATGAATAAAATATCATTACGAATGTGAGGACTGGTGGTGTGGTGTTTGTTGTTGGGTGTATGAGGGCCACTGAAAGATACGCCTTACATAGTGATGGCCGCCAGACACACGGCTGTGTTGTCAGTCGCCCTATATAACTCCAACAACATTGGAGGAGTTAAGTTTCGTGTTGTCATTTTTCTATCGCTTAACTTACTTGCTACACTGTTAATGCTACACTTTATCAATGGCTGGCACTATAGCCTTTATCAACTGCTGTTTTAGTATCATAACATATCGTAGAATCACTGAATCACTTAAGAAGACATTCTTCCCTCTCAGCCCTTTACCAAAGGGCTGGCACTAGGAGCTTTCTTGGGGCCCATGGTGGCTTATTTAGCTAAAAACAATGGAATACAGTGAGCCCCCGGTTCTCGTCGGCAATCCGTCACAGAGGGCCCGTCGACCACCGGTTTGGTCGAACTCCGATTCTATTTTCCCCATAAGAAATAATGGAAATAAAATATTTTTTAGAACTTTTTGACATTAAATTAAACACAATTTTATAAAAAAATTAAAAATAAATAGTACAATAACATGTCACTTACATTTATTGAAGAGTTGTTGATGTGTGGAGGACGGGAGGAGGGGAAGGTGGAGTAGTATGCTAGTGTTTGGAAGGGAATCCTTCCATTAACACTGCAGGTACCAAGTTCTTTTCTGGGGTTACTTCCTTTTTTCTTTTAATGCCACTAGGACCAGGTTGAGAGTCACTGGACCCCTCTCTAACCAAAAATCTGTCCAGGGAGCTCTGTGTCTGGCGGTTCTTTAAAATGTCCTTAAAATGTAACAAGACATTGTCATTAAACATGTCGCATACACGGCGTGCAACATCTTGGTTAGGGTGATAATCATCCATAAAGCCTTGCACATCAGCCCATTTGTCACAGATCTCCCTAATCCTTGAAGAAGGCACCTTCTTCCATCTCGGTTCCACCTCCTCCTCCTCTGGACCATTTTCCTGACCTGTGGTCTCTTGTTGCAGTTGCTGTTGAAGCTCTTGCAGATCTTCAGTGGTTAACTCTTCATTGTGCTCCTCCACCAACTGTTCCACATCCTGGGTACAAACATCCAACCCCATGGACTTGCCCAGTTCCACAATTTCTTGCACAACAGGCTCAGGCTCAGGGTTCTGAGGCTCAGCCCCAAAACCTTCAAAATCTAGGACACAGTCTGGCCACAATTTTCTCCAGGCAGAGTTCAAAGTCCTGGTAGTCACTCCCTCTCAAGCCTTACCTATAAGCTTTACACAATGCAGGATATGGAAATGCTCTTTCCAAAACTCTTTTAGGGTCATATCCATGTCTGTGGTTACATCAAAGCACTTTTGAAACATTGCTTTGGTGTAGAGTTTTTTAAAGTTGCAAATGACCTGCTGGTCCATGGGCTGGAGGAGAGGAGTGGTATTAGGGGGCAAGAACTTCACTTTGATGAACTCACAGCCCTGCACAATTTGCTCTGCCAAGTCTGGAGGATGACCAGGAGCATTGTCCATTATCAGGAGACACTTAAGTGGTAAATTATTTTCCTCAAGATATTTCTTCACACTGGGGCCAAACACGTTTTTGAACCAATCAAGGAAAATTTCCCTAGTGACCCATGCCTTTTTGTTAGACTTCCACATCACACACAAATTAGACTTTTTGATACCACATCTGCCAAACACTCGGGGATTTTCATAATGATACACCAGTAAAGGCTTCACTTTGCAATCACCACTGGCATTAGCACACATCATGAGAGTGAGCCTGTCTTTCATAGGCTTATGTCCTGGCTGTGCCTTTTCCTCCTTTGTAATGTAGGTCCTGTTTGGCATTTTCTTCCAAAACAGGCCTGTTTCGTCACAATTGAACACTTGTTGGGGTTGGAATTGTTCAGCCTCTATGTACCCCTGGAATTCTTGAACATATTTTTCAGCAGCACTTTTGTCAGAACTGGCAGCCTCACCATACCTCACAACACTATGTATGCCACTTCGCTTCTTAAATCTGTCAAACCACCCTTTGCTGGCTTTAAATTCGTTCACTTCAGCACTCGTTGCAGGCATTTTCTTGACGAGATCATCATGCAACTGCCTTGCTTTTTCACATATTATTGCCAGCGTAACACTATCTCCTGCTAACTGTTTCTCGTTGATCCACACCAACAACAAAGTTTCCACTTGTTCCAGCACTTGAGATCTCTGTTTTGTGACCATACTTGCACCTTTCGCAACAACAGCATCCTTGATTTCCTTTCTCTTGGCCAAAATGGAAGAGATGGTGGAATGGGATTTGCCATAGAGCCTGGCCAGCTCAGTGACACGCACTCCACTTTCATATTTTGCTATCATCTCCTTCTTCAATTCTACCGTATTTCTGACATTCTTTACCACAGGCTTGGCACTAGGAGCTTTCTTGGGGCCCATGGTGGCTTATTTAGCAGTTGCAAGCACTAAAAACACTGGAATAATGACAATATATATGGTATGAATGCGTGGGTGGTGCGTGGGTAGTGTTCGCTCGCTTGTAAACAATAACACACTGAGTGCCTGGGCGCCCAGCTGGGCCACGGTCACATGCGTACGCGTTCGGGACGGATAGCCGACTCGTCGAGCTCCAAGTGGCCGCCTAATACCGAGTCAAAAATATTGTAAAAAAAAAACGTCAAATACCGATTTGGCTGAGCACCGACGCCATCGAACACCGGGGGTTCACTGTAATGACAAAATGTATGGTATGAATGCGTGGGTGGCGGTCACTCGCTGGTAAACAATGGCACACTGACTCTGAATAGAGTGTCGGGCCGCTCGGGCCACGCGTACGCGTCTGGGGCGAATTACTAACTCCGAGCGGATCAACGAACACTGAACCAATATTTTTTCCGAAAAAATATCACGAACTCCAAATTGTACGAACTCCGACGCCTACGAACTCCGGGGGTCCATTGTACTGTATATGTGCTTTACACAACGAGAAGCACTTCTTTTATTTGTTGGAACCATGGCTAGGGCTAAAAGTAAGCAGGTTATAACAATAAATGGAGAAAAAGAAATTGGAATGACTTATGCAGCAAGTAGCGCCACTAAACAGTGCCAGCAGGTGTGGCGACCCTGAAAATTTGAAATTATGCTAGCCAAAATTAGTGCAAAATAACTGAAGGAACCGGATGACTGATTGCCGGATTTGCGATGGCTGACCTGTATACTATTTCCTTTAGCATTGTATGTACAGGTAGTTATAATACTGTATACTTCAGTATTTCTCTATTTTCCCTCTTCCAGCATTTGTAATAACCGTCTTTAAGGGGCAGTAACACCTGTCAAAGAGCGCGAATAAAAAAAAAATAAAAAAATTATGAAAATTGAGTTAATCTTATAGAAAAATAGCTTAACTCTCTGGCTACACAATGGTACAAGACTCAATGTAATACGACGTTTCTACAAGGAATTATAGTAATTTATATCATGTATGGTGACAGCGATGTGCGCAGCTCGCCTGCTCTCAGCCCGTATATTTTTAGAATTTTTTTCCATTTTTTTCTTTACTGTTTCGTGTATTATTCATTCTAATGGTGTAATTTACGATTTGGCATCATATGAGAGTGGGCGGAGCTTATACGTAGTCTCCCAGCCAATCAGGAACGATCTGGGAATATTTGCTGACGTCAGCAGAATTCCCACTCTGAGAGCACCATATATTATTTCATTATTATGCTAATATCAATTCTACGGCTTATTTATCTATCACAATTGATCTAATATGAAATAATAAACACTATAAATAACATATAAACATGTTATATGCTCCAGCATGAATAAAAATGAGCTCTAATATAGTGCAGTCTCTATCAGCAATATGAGTATAAAAATGATTCCCCTTCCCATAACATTTTCTTTGGCCTGTGAGTAAGAGAAAACGGTGTGTAGAGGCTAACTACACTAAAACATTAGTTTACAAAGAAAACATTGAAACACAAGTGATTTTTCGAAAAAAAAAAAAAATTCCGAGGCGGGTGGCCGGCGCCGCTCCAGGCACTTTCAGGCGAATATCTCGGAAGTAAGTTATTGACTTATTTTACTTTGTGGAGTTTTTACTGTTTGATTAAATGAAATAATATTCACAGGAATGGTAAAAATATGATTGTTCTTATTTTTAAGAATGCACTTTTGTAAATATTCCAAATATTTTGGGATTTATTTGGGATTAAAGGGCATATTTTTTTTCAACATTCAAACAGTTACATGCTTTATTTTTTGTGGAATAAAGATAAGATGTTTACAGGAAAGTACATCGTCAAAAAATCGTATTAGCATTGTTCTTTCGGTACCAAGTCTCAAAACAACCTTATGTAGTGACATATAGGATCGGGATCCTGCCAAACGTCCTGACATGAGATTTTCAGTAAATATTTTTTTTTCAGTTGTTGTTTGGACTATCTTATTGAATATTTTTTAAAACATACTGAGTGAACACTTCTATGTGTAAAAAAAAAATGAAAGAAATTCGACGAACAGAAAAAAAAAAATTGACGCTCGGAGACAGGTGTTACTGCCCCTTAACTTTCTCCTTTGCCTGTCTTTCAACACAAACATTTCCAGTATGTTTAGACTTTCTTCTTTGTACGGTACACATTTCTCTGTGATGAAATACATTTTTCTTCCAAGTACAAATGAACTTTTTCTATTTTAAATACTGGTATATGGTTCAGATACCATCTACCACTTCCACATACTATTACAATATTTGTTTGAACATACAGTGGACCCACGAGTAACGAGCACCCCGGAAATCATACAATTATGTAAGTATAATATTGTAAGTGCTTTTGTAAGTGTATTTTTGGGGGTCTGAAATGGACTAACCTACTTGACATTATTTCTTAAGGGAGTAAATTTGTTTGGTAATGACACTTGAGCAGGGTTCTGGAATGAATTTTGCTCGTTACTCGGGGGTCCACTGTATACTGTTATAAATATTTTTTTTTTTGCCATTTCACCTTCCATATGCAGGGTGTTCATGAGTCCTTTTCTAATTTAAAAAATATATCAGAACTGCATGGTAAATACAGTGGACCCTCAGTTTTCGTTGAAAATTCTTTCCAGAATGCTGTTTGAGTGCCGTTACCGAACGAATTTGTTTCCATAAGGACAAATGTAAATTAGATTAGTCATTTCAGACCCCCAAAAATACACTTACAAAAGCACTTACGAAAATACACTTACATAATTGTTCGAGTTTGGAGATGAACGAAAACCGAGGATCCACTGTAATGTGAATGTGCATCTCTCTGCATACAATAGTATAATTATTGGAACATGAAGTTTCCTGACAAATGGATTGGACATGTGGTGGACCATCAAATGGCCCTAAAGGCTCATTTCATATCTTGCCTTTAGAGTTCTTCTTTTGAGACCTTGTGAAGGATAATGTTTTCCAGATAGCAGCATATATTAACCCTTTCAGGGTTTTTGACGTACTAGTACGGCTTACGCACCAGGGCGTTTGACGTACTAGTACGCCTAAATTCTAGCGCCCTCAAATCAAGCAGAAACAGGCTGTTAGGCCTAGATGTGAGAGAATGGGTCTGTGCGGTCAGTGTGCGCAGTATAAAAAAAATCCTGCACCACACAGTGCATAATGAGGAAAAAAAAACTCTGACCGAGTTTTTGGTTTAAAACAGCGACTTTGCAGTCTATTTTCGTATAGTATTTATGCTTGTATTCTCGTTTTCTTAGTCTCATTTGATAGAATGGAAGATATATTACAGAAATCGAGATAATTTTGACTGGTTTCATGATGACAAGTACCTTGAAACTGAGCGCAAAGTAGCGAAAATGTTCGATTTTTGCCGATGTTCAAGAGTAAACAAATCACGCCATGCGTCCAATACACATCAACTGGGTAGTCTAATATTCTTGCACAAGTGCGCTGATATTATTTAGACCATTTTTCAATGATGCAGTTGTATACATAACAGAAAATCTTAAATTTTTGTGAGAATAAAAATTCAAAATGGAAAGCAAAAGTTATGCAATACGAGCCTGGAGACGTGCCTAATGAACAGATAAAATGTTATTTTAGTGCCAAGAATGTCTGTCTTGTTTATTCTGGACCCTATTTTGAAATTGGCATCTTTGAAATTTGTGTGAAATTGGCAATATTGCCAATTTCTGACCGATTACTGGGTAGTTGAAATCGGTAAATTGGTGGTTTCTTGTACTCAATCGATAGAACAAATAGAATTCTACAATAATAGCTATGATTTGTGTAGACTGAGACATTGGAATTGGCCGAAAATAGGGCTCAAAGTGGGCGAAATCGCCGATGCGTAAATATCTTCGATACCGCTAACTTTGCGAGAGCATAATTCCGTTAGTTTTTCACCAAATTTCATACTTTTGGTGGCGTTATGATCGGAAAAAGATGCTCTATCGTTTCATAAGAAAATATAATTTTTTTTTTTTCCGAAAATGTTTCGACCCTGAGAGAGAGTTAAGAATCGAGGTCTCGACCCTGAAAGGGTTAAAATGCTTCAGGCTAGGATAAATTATGGCATTAGAAACGTCACACCAGGTGTGTTAACCAGTACACGTATATGGAATGAATAGTATATCGGTTAGGTGTGTTATGGGAAACTAAAGGTGCACATGTTGAGGCTCCATAGATTTATTAGTTGTGAAGCTGCATGTAAACTCATTATTAGTTCAGCCATCATATGCAGAAATCTGCTTTTTCATTTCTATTGCCAGATTGTTTAAAAAATAAATTAAATTGGAAAAAGAACTATATGAACACCCTATATTGAAATACTACCACGTTATCGTAAAATTTATCACTAGCATCGACTCTTCCTTCTACAGCACTTGTGTTAATTTGTCAGTGAGAATGTAGTATACATTATTTATAGTCTTTATATATTTCCATTAATACTCTTGAAATTTCATAATCATTTTCTTTTCACCAGTATTCATAAAAAAATTTATTATACAAATTATCTATAATGGGGTCTAATTACACTTTCTCTCATTTCAGTTATGTAGTATTTATCAGTATTGAATTCTACCATCCTTTGTTTTACTTCATGTGCTCAATTTATCTAATTCTTTGTGTACAATTTTTTAGTCATATTTATTTACTCATTTTGCATAAGGTTTTTGCATCATCCACAAACATATTCTTGTGGGACCTCACTAACAACAACACTCACTGGTCTTTGTGGAACGAACATCACTAGCAACAACACTTACTGATCTTTGTGGGACCTCACTAACAACAACACTTACTGGTCTTTGTGGGACCTCACTAACAACAACACTTACTGGTCTTTGTGGGACCTCACTAACAACAACACTCACTGATCTTTGTGGGACCTCACTAGCAACAACACTCACTAGTCTTTGTGGGACCTCACTAACAACAACACTCACTGATCTTTGTGGGACCTCACTAGCAACAACAACACTCACTGGTCTTTGTGGAACCTCACTAGCAACAACAACAGCAACACTCACTGGTCTTTGTGGGACCTTGCTAACAACAACACCCACTGATCTCTCTGGGATCTCACTAACAGCAACACTCACTGATCTTTGTGGGACCTCACTAACAACAACACCCCAGCATAATTTTTTTTTTTTTTTAATCAGAAATCTCGCATTCATCACAATAATGATTTTCTGTTTTCTCTTCTGAATCATATGTTGCTGCATAAACTATTTCTGGTAAAACCTATCGCTATTATTGAGATGATTCCGGTGATTACATGTGTGCCAACAGTGATAAGAGGAAGACTGTTCTGCTGAGGTAGTCATTAGTGGGGTCCCACAAGCATTAGCGCTGGCCCCAACAATGTTCCTAATAAAATAGTAAACACACAAATGAAAAAAAATTTGTAAATCTGTATAGATATAAGAGTTTTTAATTCAAAGAGAAAACAGTGTAAAGGGACTTGTTTAAATTAAGCAAAGGAAATGATAAATGGACAGTGTTATTTGGAAATAAATTCCAGACAAAAAAAATAACTCCTAAAGATTGGGGAAGGAGGGTGCTGTTCTATTTGTTTGGGAAAATTTCTCCTGGAGAGAGAATATCGTATGACGACCCACTCAGTGGAGTTTTTGGTCATGTAACCAAATGCCTTCCACAGACTTGCCAGTCCACTACATAAATATTATACGTACAGTATCACATCATAAGATTTGTATCTTTTTGAACACTGGCCATCTACCTAGGTAGGGTGACCCAGCAGGTAGGAAATACATTCTCTGTCATTCATTCAGTCAATCACTGTCTTGCCAGAAGAGCTACTAGGACATTTTTCTTCTCGATTAGAGTGGTAGCTTCCCAGAATGAATTACAAGAGGATATAGTAAGGTCTTTAATCATTGGAAATTTAAAAAAAAAAATTTTTTTTTTATTATTAACACATCGGCCGATTCCCACCAAGGCAGGGTGGCCCGAAAAAGAAAAACTTTCATCATTCACTCCATCACTGTCTTGCCAGAAGGGTGCTTTACACTACAGTTATAAAACTGCAACATTAACACCCCTCCTTCAGAGTGCCGGCACTGTACTTCCCATCTCCAGAACTCAAGTCCGGCCTGCCGGTTTCCCTGAATCCCTTCATAAATGTTACTTTGCTCACACTCCAACAGCACGTCAAGTATTAAAAACCATATGCCTCCATTCACTCCTATCAAATACGCTCACACATGCTTGCTGGAAGTCCAAGCCCTCGCACACAAAACTTCCTTTACCCCCTCCCTCCAACCCTTCCTAGGCCGACCCCTACCCCGCCTTCCCTCCACTACAGATTTATACACTCTCGAAGTCACTCTGTCTCGTTCCATTCTCTCTACATGTCCAAACCACCTCAACAACCCTCCTCAGCTCTCTGGACAATCGTTTTGGTAATCCCGCACCTCCTCCTAATTTCCAAACTCCGAATTCTCTGCATTATATTCACACCACACATTGACCTCAGACATGACATCTCCACTGCCTCCAGCCTTCTCCTCGTTGCAACATTCATCACCCATGCTTCACACCCATATAAGAGCGTTGGTATAACTATACTCTCATACATTCCCTCTTTACTTCCATGGACAAGGTTCTTTGTCTCCACAGACTCCAAGTGCTCCACTCACCCTTTTCCCTCATCAATTCTATGATTCACCTCATCCTTCATAGACCCATCCGCCGACATGTCCACTCCCAAATATCTGAATACATTCACCTCCTCCATACTCTCCCTCCAATCTGATATCCAATCTTTCGTCACCTATTCTTTTTGTTATCCTCATCACCTTACTCTTTCCTATATTCACTTTCAATTTTCTTCTTTTACACACCCTACCAAATTCATCCACCAACCTCTGCAGCTTCTCTTCAGAATCTCCCAAAGCACAGTGTCATCAGCAAAAAGCAACTGTGACAACTCCCACTTTGTATTTGCTTCTTTATCTTTTAGCCCAACACCTCTTGCCAAGACCCTCGCATTCACTTCTCTTACAACCCCATCTATAAATATATTGAACAACCACGGTGACATCACACATCCTTGTCTAAGGCCCACTTTTACTGGGAAATAGTCCCCTTCCCTCCTACACACTCTAACCTGAGCCTCACTATCCTCATAAAAACTCTTCACTGCTTTCAGTAACCTTCCTCCTATTCCATACACCTGCAACATCTGCCACATTGCCCCCTATCTACCCTATCATACGCCTTTTCCAAATCCATAAATGCCACAAAAACATCTTTACCCTTATCCAAATACTGTTCACCTATATGTTTCACTGTAAACACTTGGTCTACACACCCCTACCTTTCCTAAAGCCCCCTTGTTCATCTGCTATCCTGCTTTCTGTTTTACTCTTAATTCTTTCAATAATAACTCTACCATACACTTTACCAGGTACACTCAACAGACTTATTCCCTATAATTTTTGCACTCTCTTTTGTCCCCTTTGCCTTTATACAAAGGAACAATACACGCTCTCTGCCAATCCCTAGGTACCTTACCCTCTTCCATACATTTATTAAATAATAGCACCAACCACTCCAAAATTATATCCCCACCTGCTTTTAACATTTCTATCTTTATCCCATCAATCCCAGCTGCCTTACCCCTTTCATTCTACCCACTGCCTCACGAACTTCCCTACACCCACAACTGGCTCTTCCACACTCCTACAAGATGTTATTCCTCCTTGCCCTACACACGAAATCACAGCTTCCCTGTCTTCATCAACATTTAACAAATCCTCAAAATATTCTCTCCATCTTCCCGATACCTCTAACTCTCCATTTAATAACTCTCCTCTCCTATTTTTAACTGTCAAATCCATTTGTTCTCTAGGCTTCCTCAACTTATTAATCTCATTCCAAAACTTTTTCTTATTTTCAACAAAATTTGCTGATAACATCTCACCCACTCTCTCATCTGCTCTCTTTTTACATTGCTTCACCACTCTTTTAACCTCTCTTTTCTCTCCATATACTCTTCCCTCCTTGCATCACTTCTACTTTGTAAAAACCTCTCATATGCTAACTTTTTCTCCTTACTACTCTCTTTACATCATCATTCCACCAATCGCTCCTCTTCCCTCCCGCACCCACTCGCCTGTAACCACAAACTTCTGCTGAACACTCTAACACTACATTTTTAAATCTACCCCATACATTTTCGACCCCATTGCCTACACTCTCACTAGCCCATCTATCCTCCAATAGTTGTTTATATCTTACCCTAACTGCCTCCTCTTTTAGTTTATAAACCTTCACCTCTCTTTTACTTACTGATTCTATTTTCCTTGTATCCCATCTACCTTTTACTCCCACTGTAGCTATAACTAAAAAGTGATCTGATATATCTGTAGCCCCTCTATAAACATGTACATCCTGAAGTCTACTCAACAGTCTTTTATCTACCAATACATAGTCCAACAAACTACTGTCATTACGCCCTACATCATATCTTGTATACTTATTTATCCTCTTTTTCTTAAAATATGTATTACCTATAACTAAACCCCTTTCTATACAAAGTTCAATCAAAGGGCTCCCATTATCATTTACACCTGGCACCCCAAACTTACCTACTACACCCTCTCTGCATGTTTCTCCCACTTTAGCATTTAGGTCCCCTACCACAATTACTCTCTCATTTGGTTCAAAAGTTCCTATACATTAGCTTAACATCTCAAAAAAAAATTCTCTCTCTCTCCTCTACACTCCTCTCTTCTCCAGGTGCATACACGCTTATTATGACCCACTTTTCGCATCCGACCCTTATTTTAATCCACATAATCCTTGAATTTACACATTTATATTCCCTCTTTTCCTTCCATAACTGATCCTTCAACATTATTGCTACCCCTTCCTTAGCTCTAACTCTCTCAGATACTCCTGACTTAATCCCATTTATTTCTCCCCACTGAAACTCGCCTACCCCCTTCAGCTTTGTTTCGCTTAGGGCCAGGACATCCAACTTCTTTTCATTCATAACATCGGCAATCATCTCTTTCTTATCATCCGCACTACATCCACGCACATTCAGACAACCCAATTTTATAAAGTTTTTCTTCTTCTCGTTTCTAGTAGATTTGTACAGGAGAAGGGGTTACTAGCCCATTGCTCCCGGCATCTTAGTCGCCTCATACGACACGCATGGCTTACGGAGGAAAGATTTTTTTCCACTTCCCCATGGACAATAGAGAAAATAAAAAGAACAAGAGCTATTAAGAAAAAGAAGAAAAACCTAGATGTGTGTATGTATATATATGCATGTGTATGCCAGTGTAGTGTGACCTAAAGTGTAAGTAGAAGTAGCTAGATATACCTGTTATCCAGCGTGTTTATGAGACAGAAAAAAAGACACCAGCAATCCTACCATCATGTAAAACAGTTTCAGGTTTCTGTTTCACAGTCACCTGGCAGGACGGTAGTACCTCCCTGGGTGGTTGCTGTCTACCAACCTACTACCATCGTACTACAATACGATGAGCAAATTATTGAAGATGGAACGTCACGAGCATGGCTCTGCACCTGTAGCTACAAACAGTTATTTACAGATAAGTGATTACAGTTCAGACAGCTAAAATCTCAAGAATATCTGATGAACAGGGAGACCTTGGGGTGATTAGAAACAAACTTTTGTCCAATACCCTCCAGAGTGCAGTACAGAAACAGACTGATATAGCTTTCAGTGTATGGATTGTGAAATACCATATAAAAATTGGATTATTAAAAGCAAAATCACTGATATAAATTATGAAGAAATACTGAAAACACTGAACATGCTCAATTTGAAAAACGTGTAAATTTGAAAACAGGAAGAGATGTGACAACTACCCACACACAAATTTGAAAAGCAAAGAGATATATGATAACTACATACTACATGTAAATTCATAAAAGATGTATTGGGAAGCTGCCCCAGTACAAGAAGTAAAGACAAGAAGTTGCCATAATTTCAAACTGCAAAAAAAAAAAAAAAGGTAGTGAAATAACCCAATGCAGAAGTGTTTCTTTGGAATGGACTTTAGTTGGAGGGTATTAACACTGCAATTACAGGAAACTTTAGCAAATTATGTGACTAATTACAGAAACTATGTACTACTGTAACTACTGAAGACTGGTTATCACGGACATATATAATTGCACATACATTACTACTGTAATTTTACAAGTCTGGACACAGTAGCCATGTAAACTACTAGAATTATAGAAAACTGGATAACATAAGTATATAATTACTGAAATTACAAATAAGTACATGTAACTACACACAGAACTAAGATATATTATCATCTCATTCAAACTGTGTTCATTCACTGCATTCCTCATTGAATGAATTTATATACTGTATTGCAGTTTGAAAAATAATGTTTGGCTTCATATCACAAATCTTGTGAAAGTACAGTACTTGTTGGGACTGATACTTTATTTGCATTTTATACAGTACGTATTAGCAGACTATGGGGACATTTTTTAATATGTACACTATGTAAATTTTAATTTGGGTTACCCATAATGTGTTAGAGATGTGTAATATAAAATTGATTCAGTAACTGCTCTTGTGAATTTTTTTGTGTGTGAATTCTTTAAAGTGTGTGATACTCACATATACATTATATCTGTGCTATGTTACACATTTCCAGTCAGATGTTTCTTGCAAAAAAAAAAAATCACAAACAACTTGCACTTTGGAGCGAAAACTTCAACAACGTTTTGGTCCATGCTGGGCAGTTATCAGGCCACAACTGTCATGACTTAAGAGGCACATAAGTTCTATCTTCTAATAACATGTTCATTTTTCCACTATAATCTACCTTGTCCATAATTACTATCGCATTTGCTTTGTCTGTTTCGTAAGGTGAAGTCCAGGATCTTTACTTAATTCATGGTATAACTTAAATCTTTGATGACAATTGTGTTGTAGAGGTGTGAACTTCGCTCAGACCTCTACAACACAATTATCCTCAAAGTTTTGTTAACTTATACCATGAATTAAAGAAAGATCCTAGACTTCACCTTATGAAACAGACAAAGCAAATGCGATAGTAATTATAGACAAGGTTGATTATAGTGGAAAAATGAACATGTTATTAGAAGATGGGAAAATTTACGTGCTCCTTAATAATGGCACAGGAAGGACTGAAACATTGAAAGTTTCCTCTCCAATGTCGTGTTATATTTGTAAATTGTTCCAGCCATTGTACTGTGCCTTTTATTTTTCTTGCAAAACTAATTAAACAATTGTGAGCTGTACATTTCTAGTTAGCAAGACTGTACTAGAAGTGCTCACTTTTTGTGTTAAACTAATGCAGGGGTTTCTTCTTTTACTTTAGACCATGCACTTGATGTCTGCTCCAACATTAGGTCATACACACCAGATGTCTACTCTAATTTTAAACCACACACATGATGTGTATAATCTAGGTCACACATCTGATGTCCACTCCAACTTAAAGCCACACACACCTGATGTCTATCCAACTATGTTTTAAATATTTAATCTGCATTCTTATACTGTCACAGATTATTATAACAGGAAGACTTCAGCCTAGTCATGATCACTTGCTTCCTTTAAAAGCATTACATCTTCTTGAATTTCATATTTACATTGTCTAACCATTTTAACTTTAGAAAAAGTTGCATTAAACACCTAACCTTTGACTTTGTTGTGCTTTAGCTTTTTTCTACCAGTTAACAGTCTTTTACATTACATTTCCTTGTGCGTGATTCTTCTTATGCTCTGTTTTTTTAATAAATTCCTTATATAAACTATAAACAAAGGATCTGTATCTTTCTGATGCATTAAAACTTAATTTTCACCAGGAAAAAATCATTTCCAAAAAGAAGGCCACCAAAAGTTTGGGTTGAGCAGCTATCCACAAGGAATATCCCAGAGGACCTAAACAGTTCTGGATATCCTCTTTAAGCAGCCAGCATCATTTGCTGCGTCTTCTAATCTTTGTTAAACTGCAGGTGCACACTCAACACTACAAGTACAAATCCACAAAGAATCGCGACGAGGAATTGAAAGCGGCCATGGAAGCCACTGCCGGTGCTCTGGATCCCAATGCAGAAGTGGTGGAAGACGAGGTCGAAAAGCTCTCTGACGAGGCCAATGAGTACAGGAACTGGTGCAAGCTGATGGAGCTCAATGCCATGAAGAACATTGGTGTCAACTCTAGCACCCCTCCTTCAGAGGAAAAGAAGAAAATTGGAACTTCCAGTTAGTGTTGGTTGTGGGTGTTAGGCAGTGTTTTGAATGCATGCTTGGAGAAGGAGCTTATTGGTGGTACTAGTGGAGGAGCACACAGCCATGACACAGTCCTCAGTCCAAGTTAGACATTAACGTGTGTATGTGTGGTTCGCCAACCCTCAGGAAGGGACTTCTCTTGTGTTCATTGTGACATGGAAAATATATTCTAAGGGTTCCTTTCGTATGCTGAGGCAGAAATGTGAGTATTCTAGAAAGAATGTATAGTGTTTAGTTGCACCCCTTTAGAAAATGTGAGAAAATTTGCTAGAGGTACATAATATTTAGAAAAAAAATTATTTCATCTTTTTGAAACAGGAAGAGCAATAATGATAGTATAAATGTGGTAAGTTAAAATACAGGGCAGTTAACTACCTTGAAAGCCTACTTAGAATACAGTAAAAAAAATGGTTACTGTTTGAGTTACTGTATAAATGAAAAAAAAGGAAATTAAATGATAATCTTAAATCAAGATATATTGGTGCGATAATTATAAGTTAGTATATGAATCAAGTGTTCAGTGTATCTTCTTGTAGTGCAACAGAGAAAGCAAAGCTAACCAGGGATGAAATAGAACTTAATACTATCACTGGACTGTCTGCCTTTGTACCTTTGAGTGCCATAGAACTGTGATTGTGGTGCAGATCTCGGTGCATGAGTCCATTGTGGACTTAAAAAAAAACATTCTCAAGGCAGGGGTTGATGTTTTATATACGGCACAGGAATCTCAGTAAGGTCCGCCATGCTCGTCTCCAAGACAAATGTGTGGGTGACTTCATGTTTATAGCAGCTTCATATCACATGTTTGTACATAATGACAGTGTGTGAGTAGTTAATGTAAGTGACCACCAGTGTTGTGCTTTGTTTGTCTAATTAATTATAGAGATTTAAAGTGTTCAAAGATAGGGACTTTTAACTTAGGTTTTTATTTGTACTTATGATTGTTTTCTACTACAACATAATTTGTGGTTTATAGGCTATTTTTTTTCTAAAATAGTTGTGAACTGAAAGCATTTACATTTATGCAGGTTTTGTGTATCTGCATATAGCATTTATGAACAGCAGGTAATTTGCTTTTAGATATGTTGCCTAAGCTTATAGCTTCTATTATCTAATGCTAGAGACAAGTGTACAGGTGCAATGTAAGTATCTCGGTGCTGTGCTTCTTGGCTACTGTTGGTTACAGAGCAAACAGGGTGAATTACGTTAGGAGTTAAAGGTTTATCAGGTTAATTTTTATTTCTACAATATTTGATAAGATATTTATTTGCTTAGCTGACAGTTATAGGCAGTGTACACAACCTGTCTTTTCATCCCATGAGTTGATGAATGGTAGTAAATATGGATGAGGCTTGTGGTATGAATGATTTGTTGATGTGAATGCCATTGTTGTTGTCTGTGTGACTGACAGGTATCCACCGATAAATGTGACATTACATGACAGTGATAGCATGCATATCATTGAGAACATCAAGTGATATGCACATACTCTAGACAATTTTTTTTTTTCAAGACCAGTTAGAAGTTCCACTAAAGGTTCCTAAAAATAACACTTAGGAAAAGATCACCTCAGAACATAGATATGTTATTGTTCCTTTAGTTTTCTGTCATCAGTGATTTTCAATTGCCTGCTACTCAAGCCATTTTAGTTTACGCACTGTTGTCCTTTTTGCAGTCTTATTCGAGCACTGACTGATCTGTGGCCAGAAATATGCATCTGACATGTGGCATTTTTTTTTTTTTAAGCAATTCTTTAATTTTATGAAGTGTCAGCTGAGGCCAATGGGCAAGAGAAAAGCCGATTAAAAAAGCCCAAAACTAGTATCAGTGTACTATGTCACATGGTCTTTCAGGGCAAGGGACATTTCTTGTTCATTCTAGCTGAAAAGGACATATCACATGAAACAGTAATACTGGTTCTGTTGAATATTTATTTTTCTTATTGTGAAAATATCATAAGGATCACTATTTTTAATTTACTTTAAAGGTAGCTATTTCAGTCAATTTAAGACATACTTTATGCATAAAATTATCCAAACGATTACTGAAATTTAGCACTATGGGAACAAGCACTCTTGAATATCTAAATTTTCACTTTACAACTATAATCAAGTACCATGTTAGGCAGTAAATTTTATTTTTTTGAATCAAACCTCTTAGTTTTAAAGCCCTAAACCAACATCAGAATTTGACACTCTAGAACTTTTCCTCTTGAAAATTTACATTTGTAATTACTCTGTGAGAGAAATTCTCTGTTAAACTTATCAATGATTTACATTCAACTTCCCAGGTGTGAAAATGGAATAATACTTCAGCTGGCAAGGTAAACTTTAAAAGACATTATTTCTTTAGGTTTAACATCACCGGTTTTGAGAGAGCTTCTAATCTTGCATCCCTTCCTGAGGCCAGATTTTCCTGTTGACTTCATGAGGATGTTGGCTTTACTTCATGAAAACTTCAGCTCTTGTTCTGAAAGTATTTCTTATACCTGTTTGTAGAAGAATCTTGAACTAGTTATTGACACTCAGTTCTCTAATTTTTATTAAGGCATCCTTGATTTTTTTTTACTGGGTTTCTATACTTCTCTCTTTATCTCTCACTCTAGTGAGAGTGATTTTAGCAGTGTGTATACTGGAGACCTGGCCACTACTCTCTTAGAATATATTCCAGGTGCTTTGAGTTGTTCCCTATAGTAAAGATGTTTTATTGATTCTGACTTGAGCTTGGTCT
The DNA here is from genome assembly GCA_009830355.1 of Cherax destructor. NCBI lineage: Eukaryota > Metazoa > Arthropoda > Malacostraca > Decapoda > Parastacidae > Cherax > Cherax destructor. The sequence continues at coordinate 21,464 of WNWK01019572.1, forward strand.
TGGATGGGCCTAAACATTTCAAGTTTCCTCACCGAATTGTGGGTTAATAGTGAATTGCTCAAACCATAGTACAGTATTGTGACTTTTATTTGGCATAAATGCAGAGGAGTTAATCAGTGTTTTGAGGATTGTATCTTGTGGAAAGCCCAATGAAACCTAGTGAAAAAAGAAGCAACACTGCTTGAATTTCTTGGGATAGCTGAGGTTATTAACCCTCCAGGGTTAATAATCCAGTAATTGAAATAAAGTAGTCATATTCTAGGTAGTGGAAGTGTCTGCCTCAAGCTGCAGTTAACCTTCCTATTCATCATTTGTATGTTAGCCTAAAACCAGGGAAAAACATACGGAATATTTATCCCTTTTAGCATCTTGTAAATAACTAGAGGTTTATATATTCTCAAAAGCAATACAAAAGCAACATATATTTGTGTAAGTAAGTCATCATTGCATCATTGAGAGAATCATTCACTTCTGCGTTGACTACGTAATGTCAGAGTTATTAGTTAACATAAATCTATATATAATTTAATTCTGATCTGAGTAATTTTCTTATTTCAAAGTGGTATACAGTGGTACCCCGACTTACGATATTTTTTCATTCCAGAATGCTGTTCAAGTGCCATTACCAAACGAATTTACCTCCATAAGAAATGATGTAAAATAGACTAGTTCTTTTAGATCCCCAAAATTACACTTACAAAAGCATTTAAAAAAATCAACTTACATAAAAGGGTGTGTTAGGGGACCATCGTAAGTCAGGGTACCACTGTATGTGTAGAACCCATGTACATTTTGACATGAAACTAACTTAGAGCTTTTGAAGCCTTATTCCCAATATTTTAGTGGCCTGATATTGACAGATGGTTAATTATGTATGTGAATGTTTTTTTTTTTTTTTTTTAATTTACACACATTATATACTTGGCCATTTTCTTTAGTTCCCCGTTGCATTCCAGATGGGGTAATCTATCAACCCCCGCTTTGGTGTTTCTGACTTATCTCCATTAATTGGCTTGCTAAATCTAAAAATTTTGTCAAATGCAATTAGTTTTCATTCTAACGACTCATTTTTGGACATGACGTTGTCTGTACCTGCATATTTCTCCGCTGTTTGCTGGTAACAATTTTAGGGAGTGGGTACACATTTCAGTAAATTATTCTTTCTACATAAAATTGGAGAAACTGGACCTTTTTTTTTTTTTTTTTTAACACATCGGCCGTTTCCCACCAAGGTAGGGTGGCCCGAAAAAGAAAAACTTTCACCATCATTCTCTTCTTTCCATTCTCTTCTTTCTTTAAAAACAAAATAAAAAAAATTTAGGCTTACTTTCAGTTCTTTCAAATCTTTGAGAATACACTTGCAGTCATGAGATGGCTGTGCCTCCCCCTTTTTTTTTTTTTTTTTTTTTTTGTCCCCTCATGCCATGAGAGCCGGCTTTCTGTTTTGCTGGATTTCACAGGAAAGGATTGTTATTTCACTGGTGCACAAAGATTGGTTAAATCACTGGTGCTCTGAGGATGGTTATATTACTGGTGCAATGAGGGTGGTTATATCACATGCACTGAGGATGATTACATCATTGATGCACTGAGGATGATTACATCATTGATGCACTGAGGATGATTACATCATTGATGCACTGAGGATGATTACATCACTGATTCACTGAGGATGGTCATATCACCCTTGCACTGAGGTATTGACACTGAGTGGTTTCCTCTCAGTATTAAAGAGATACACAACACAAGCACCATTGCTTCCTACCTCACTATTCACCACCATTTTCTGCTAACATCTCCCCACAAAGGCTGACCTGTTATGTTGTGGAAGTGCTACATGTATTGATAGCCATTTGACTGGTGTTAAACATCTTTTGTAATGCTGCATGTGTGTGATAGCAAATTTAAGTTCAAATATTTTCTTTCCTGAAGCGTTCATTTTTTCCCTTGTAAGTTCTAAGGCCCATTTTCTGGTGACTATAAAGTTCTAACATCTTAAAATCCACCCCAAATATTAAGCCATGTAGTATACCTCTATTTCTGTATAGTTATTCAAGTTATCACTTTCCATAATTTCAGTAGTTATACAATACAATAGTTCAATTATATTGCAAATAACTTATCTCCCAGCTATTTATATATAAAATTTACCTATAAAATGATCTTGAGTAACTGTACCTTGCTTCATAAATACAGCATTCTTGGACTTCTATTTAGTGTTTAAAATCGGTAATGTTGGGATGACGACTTTAAAAGGTTTTGGTCTTGTTTTAAAAAAAATTTCTTTTCTGCTTGGTTCAACTCAGTGATACAGTATTTGGCTGCACTTTTGTCCTTCACATGAATATAATCAGAGCAATCTGTTTTGGCAGAAATAATTCAACTATAAAATGCTATTGAGTACAGTGGACCCCCGAGTTTCGTAAAAACTTCACTCCTGAAGTCTGCTCAAGTGCCATTACCGAACGAATTTACTCCCTTAAGGAAAAATTTCACGTAGGTTAGTCTATTTCAGACCCCAAAAAATACACTTCCACAAGAACTTACAAAATTATACTTACATAATTGCACGATTTCCGGGGTATTCGTTAACCGAGGGTCCACTGTAAATGTAAGTTCGTCGATAAAATGACTTCTACCACCAGAAAGTGTGTTCAGAAATCACTATTCTGGCCTGGAATCTTCACATTTTTTTGCATTTAATTGAATTTTGTGATTCCAGACATTAATTTAAGAGTTTTTGAAGATTCTTCCTGTTATTCACTAGCTTATGCTTTATGCAACTCACTAGTATAAGTTTACAATACTGTATACTGTACTGTATAGTGATAATGTATGAAAATGAGTACAGTGAGGTGCTTGGTCAACTCTCATCTCTCATCTAATTTGTTAACCAAAGAATTATAAGGATTAATTACCCAACTTTTTTTTGGAAAAAAAAAAAAATTAGCCGCTTTGCACACGGTATGAGGAGCCGACGAACCTCACTGCGACTATTTTTTACAATATTAACGGCTAAAGTCATGGTGATTGTAATGGGCAATAATAATAAGTTGTAATTTTTTAAAGTGAACGAACTAGGAAAATGTAAAGGAATCCTCATGTTTTTTTTAACTCATGAAAACCAAGAAATATGGTTTATTTCCATTGCGTTCCTCCCATAGGATGTGACTCATAATAACTGACTAACTCCTAGATATCTGTGTATTGGTAGGCAAAAAAGAGGCAGTAGAGACTTGTCCATACATCTTCCTTTGTCTGGTAATCGAACCCTGGTATTCATCATTGTGAGCCGAATTCTTTAAAAATTTACTATATGTAACCTAAAGTTTCGAGGTTAGGTCAGAGCCGGGACAAGTTATTTGATCACCTGCTTTATGTTACTTGACATTATAATTTTCCCTCCATTATCATATGTATCTGACAAATAAATGTCATGCATGCTAGAAACTCGCATACAAAGTTAAATCAGTCAAAACTTTTTTCTAAAGTTCAGTGGTACCTTGACTTACGAGTTTAATTCGTTCTGTGACCGAGCTCGTAACTCAGTTTGCTCGTATATCAAATCAATTTTCCTCATTGAAATTAATTGAAATGCCATTAATCAATTCCAGCCCCAAAAAAACACCCCAATTTTTTTTGTTACAGGTTTTTAAATAAGAAAAATGTATTTATAAATAAGAAATATTGTATACTCCACCCACCACCCTCACTACTCCACCCACCACCATATCTACTCCACCCACCAACATATCTACTCCACCCACCACCATATCTACTCCACCCACCACCATATCTACTCCACCCACCACCATATCTACTCCACCCACCACCATATCTACTCCACCCACCACCATCACTACTCCACCCACCACCATCACTACTCCACCCACCACCATCACTACTACACCCACCACCATCACTACTCCACCTGCCACTATCACTACTCCACCCACCACCATCACTACTCCACCTACCATTATCAGTACTCCACCTACCACTATCACTACTCCACCTACCATTATCACTACTCCACCTACCATTATCACTACTCCACCCACCACCATCACTACTCCACCTACCATTATCAGTACTCCACCTACCACTATCACTACTCCACCTACCATTATCACTACTCCACCTACCACTATCACTACTCCACCCACCACCATCACTACTCCACCCACCACCATCACTACTACACCCACCACTATCAGTACTCCACCCACCTTAATTAATGTTTCTGGAAAAACTCTGAGTGTTGAAATGGAGGTTACCTCTTCCCCGGATTTATATGAGAACCAATCAAGGGACGGGGTGCCTCACTACAATCTGGGATTAGTGTGGAAGTATTATCCTTTCAGTTATGTCTTGGAAGAGCATGTGGGATGGGACGAAGTACGTACCTGCCATTCCTCTGGGTACAGAGTTGGATTTGACTTCAGATACACCTCCAATTAGTGACGGCTTATCTGAAGCTCGCTCGTAACTCAGATTTTGGCTTGCAACTCAAAGCAAAAAAATCGACCGAGCGACGGCTCGTAACTCAAAAAACTCATAAGTTGGGGCACTCATAAGTCAAGATACCGCTGTATCTACAAACACATATTGAAGTTTATTTTTAGATTTTGAAAACATTTAATACCTTCTTAACCACGTTTACTAACTGATTTCCTAAGTTATGATGACTGTGTGGACATGCTGGCTGTAAGCAGCAACAGCCTGGTTGACCAGGCAGTCAGCAAGCAAGTCTGGCCTCGGGTCAGAATGTAAGGGTACAAGAACCCTCAAAAAATAGTCACAGTTTTACCATAATTATGAAATTAGTAGTATTTTCAAGCCGTTTAAATTTGAATGAATAAAAAATTCCCCTACGTATTTTTAAAATTGAATATTTGGTACGTATTAGTATGTAGATGTCACAGGATTCTCGTTCTTTACTAAGGGTTATTTTCTTAGGCTATAGTCTTGAAGTGCCATCTATCAATAATGGTTGCCTCATTTTGTTTCTATTTTGCCCCTTCAGTAAGTACTGAATCACCATTCTCTTCCATTTTTTGTCCCTGTGTCTTTGTCTTTTCATGGTTCTTACCTTCTTTCTGCCTCCTTACTTCGATGTGCTTACTGTGCAATTAAATACAAGTTACACTACCATTGCTAGAATAATTCACAATTAACCCACAAATTAGAAATAAACTAGACAACATTTCTGATTATCCTGGACATTATCATCAAATCACAACGCTTCACACTAGTTCATTTGTTTGGCAAATGCTTCATGGGCTCCTTCAACGACCTTGAACACTTGGAGGCATTTGAAATGTTTGGGGTAGAGCTTTATGTCAAGATTTGAGACTTCCCACTGGAAACGGTGCATTGAATATACTGAGTAATAATAGATTTTGATAACCTTCAGAGTTTCATCAGGTAAAAAATTTGATACTGGCAAACTGACATAATCTTTTTTTTTTTATATATTGTTGCATTATTGTTTATTTTTAATTGTTTGCTCATTTGAATGAGAGTTTTGCATTAGACGTGTCTTTACACCAGCTCAAATATTAGAACCTCAGAGAAGTAACTAATATTGATATGCCACTAAATACTGATCCTTATCCTCATAATGTGAGACGTTACTGTCAGGCCAATTATATTACATTTTTTCAGAGTTGATTCCCTTTTTCAGTTTTCATTCAGGCCATGTAGGCAGCAGTTTTTTTAGCCGTGGATTCGTTAATGACTCTACAATATCAAATTGGAAAGGGGCAAGAGAACTCAAATATTTTTCACACGGAAGGCAAAAGTCTCAGTCTGGTACTCTAAAAAAAACTGTATATCCTGATGAGAAAAATTAAAAAAAAAAAATTATTCAACATCTTGAAGTGATTTTCCATAAGTGTGTTTTGTAGACACCGTGCTAATGGAGAGTGGGCATTTTTTTGGCAAGTGTTAGCTTACATGTGGTATGTAATATAATGTCTTTATGTGCAGATGTTGCTAACTTCTGCTGCTTATGGTAGTTAATAAGAACTATCCAAACTCTGTAATAAATTAGTTTGCCCGTTTTGAATTTTACCTAAGTAAGCAGGGTTCACGCTAGCCATTTTCTAAAGTGATTAATATGTGTCAGCTGTAATTTTCTGTAGAGTGGCAAACATATCTTGCTGTTATTTTATTTTTTTACATCCTTAAAAAAATTATTTTGGTGCTAAATATTAAAATTTAAAAGAGCAAAACCAGAGCCTGTTAGCTTTTTCACCGAATTTCTAAAAAAAAAAAAAAATAGGTAAAGATCATAGAAAGGTTACATACAGCCTCTTTAATGCTCCCAAAATAATTAATCAGTACATATATATATATATATATATACATGTGAATGATTTGAGGCTATGTATTAACTGTTTGTAATAATTTGAATGTGTGGTAAAAGAATATCTGATTTGTTTGAACAAAGACATTTGTGTGTAGTTGCATATACAGCAGTAGTCAGTTTTTCTTTAACATGTCTTACTCTTTAAAGAAATCCTATGGTTTTTTTATATCTTTAAAATTTTGGTAATACTTGTATTGTTTTCTAATGTTATGTACAACAAATGAGATGCAAACATAAATAAAATTTCAAATACAGTACATTTTATAAACTGTTAAACTTGTTGCTTGCAGTGAAGCAGTAGTGGAGTTAGCATTTAATGCAGTGCACAACAGTGAAGGGCTTTACAACTGTACGTCATACAGTGATTCCATGGAACTGCTGCCACTCGCAGGGCAGTACCATCACCAGCTTTCGAGTTTTGTTTTCAGGCAATAGTTTAATGCTCCATTTTTTCTCCAGACCCTTGCCTCATAGTTCAGGCTGTAGAATGCCAGCATGTTCAATATTTGTCTTTTATTTAAATGTTCATTTTGCACAGTTTTAGTAAAGATTTTATTTTTGTCAGTGGAAATGTCAAATTAGTCATTTTTCATGGTTACTGCAGAAAAAAAAACATTGTTGGTCATTAGTACATGTCAATACCCTAGTGAAAATTTTATTCTCATTAATATATCAAGCAAAACCTTTTTTCCATTGCTTTTTGAACATGGTTGATGTTGAATACTGTACTTAATTCAAGCAATTGTTAATGAAGTAATAAATTTACTTGAAAAAGTACAATAATGCAGTACAGGACTGGTATTGTATACTCTTATAAATCATCATTGCAGTTGTATTGTTGCAGTGGGATTTGCACATCTAGCTTCTCATTGTTAAATTACATAGAATCATAACTAAGATATTAAGGTGTTACATTGTCTTCATTGTGCAGTACAGTATTACTAAAGTGACAATGTTTTAAGAGATGTCTGTTCTCATTATCAAATTTGAGAGCGAAAGTACATCATTGTACACAATTACAGTTAATATTAATGTAAGCAGTTAAAAAAATTATTAAAACTATTCAGAAGAGTTACTAAACATTGCAAACATTAAATAATTAATGAAAGTTGAAAAAGAATTAATGTAAAATAATGTACAAAATTGCTAAAAAAAATATTCCTTTTAAACCAGCAAATCACAGGGAGCACTCTGCTGCCATATTGATAAACTTGTGATTAGCACAAATGAAAGTTCCCCTCTGATTTGCTGGGTTTTCTTTTTCTTTTTTAATGGTCTTGTAGTCGATTTATTATCTTCTATAATGTTTCACAGTGATATTTTCTTAGTTATACATATGTTAATTGTTTTTCTTGCAAATTTTAGTTCCTCTTTTATTTTGTTATAATTCAGACGTTATTTTTATTGCTTAGTAACATTAGATGTACCCATTTATTTTTATTTTTATTTCGTTTTCAGACATGAGAACACCTGTTTCACAAAACATTGCCACAACACAGTAATGGTTTCTTTCTAGTACACTTGCAGCTCCTACTTTTCTTTCATTCATGGCTGAGGCCTCTTGTTCTCCCTATTGATTGTGTTGAGAAATCTAACCGATCATTTCTTATCCTTTTGTAAATTCAAATGTGGGAATCATGTCCTCTTTTCTTCCTATCAACCAATGAGGGCATACCTGATCTTTTCTTCACAACATTCAAAAATACTCGGTTGATGGGAGCAAGTGAAAAAACCATGATACCCACATCAAATATTATGAAAGAACGTGAAAAATTTTAGGGAAGATTTTCTTAACTTCAACATGGAGAATAGGAAATCATAGCTATAGATTCAAGAGGAGGAATAGCTGCTAGGAAGTTGTTTGTAAACAGTGGTAGAGTAGTGGGTTGCAGGAGTACTAAGTGCTACAACCAAGGGAAAATTTAAAAAAAAAATCGTGTAATACTGTAGATTAAACGCTAAAAATTGGGGACACCATGAGATTAGGTGTTCTTTTGTAGCTACGAATAGACCAAGACATGCATACACATACATATGCAACAAATTGTAAACCAAGTGATTAAAAAGAGCCATAATGGGGAAAGGAGCTAATCTATCTTCCCACTGCAGCTTGTTTTCCATCCACATCCATGTATGTAAGAGAAAGGCTTTACTCTCTTGGTAAAAATGCTCACCTCAGAATTGGATAGCATGATTGTCATGAACAGCTTGAAAGACAGTCACAGAAAAACTGCTATCTTCGGTCATCACTTCAGAGTTAAAATCTTTTAATGATAGCATTAACTCCATAGCAATATCATTATACATATGATGTATATGATTATTTTGATTTACAGTGAAACCTCAGTATAATGGAGTAATAGGAAAAAGAGGTGTCCATTTTACCAAACATTTGTTGTACCAAAATGCGCAATGCAATGGACGTGGTCCAATGCATGGAGAGCATACTTGACAAACACACCATAGCTAACAGTCTTGATGCAGCGGACATGGTCCATTGCATGGAGAGCATACTTGACACACACACCATAGCTAGCAGTCTTGATGCAGCGGATATGGTCCATTGCGTGTAGAGCATAGTTGACACACACACACACACACACACTATCCTAACTGACAAAATCTTGATGCAGCTGATTTGGTCTGTTGTACGGGAAACTTAGCAGACACACACACACTACTGCTAACAGACAAAATCTCAATGCAGTGGCTTTAGTCTGTTGCATCGAACATTTCTCCGGGCAAATATTTTGTCTGTTATATAAAAAATCTGTTACATAGGGGTCTGTTATATCTAAGTTTTAGTTGTATTCCATAGATGTACTAGACCACCTAATAGTAGCTGTTGACATGAATGATTTTTGGGTGTTTTAAGGATTTAACAAGAAGAGATTGGAATTAAACATTCTCAGGGCATGCTGTGTTTTTCTAAACTTTGAACAGTAGATTTCAGTGAACAAATCAGTCATTAAAAGCAAATCATCTAGTTAGACATGTGCATGACGTACAGTATGATCGTGTTCAGTTTGTGCTTCTTATTATAGTACCTACCCAAATGCTCAACTTTGGCTGCATCTCAGATTTTTCATATACGTACATATACTCAAGTCAGATTAGGATTTTTTTGGTCTGTCTTTTTTTTTTTATTGCATTTATGTCTATTTAATTTTATATTTTATTAAATAGTTAGGTTTCACTTTTTTTAATTAATTTGGCAGCTATTGGGACCAAACATTTTTTCATTCTGAATTCAAAGTACGTGTCTTTTGAAACAAGATATAAAAAAATGAATATAGTGTGTGCATTAACAGTACTTTTTCTTTGCATATGCAATTATAATGTTTGGCTCTGTAATATGGAGATGTAGGCAGGCTTCAATGTGTGTGTGTTTGTATTTTAACATGTGTGATTTTGTGTGTGATCAGGAAACAGTGTGTAAGATAAGAAGTTTGTACACTGGTGAGGTGTCAGGTACCTGTTATTTGAAGATTATTCTTGTTTTTATCCATATATATATATATAATATATATATATATATATATATATATATATATATATATATATATATATATTTATATATATATTTATATATATATATATAATATATATATATAAATATATATATATATATATATATATATATATATATATATATATATATATATATATATATATATATATATATATATTGCAGTTGTATTTTGGTGCTAATGTCAAGATTCATGTTGTTCACAGTATTTATATCAACACACATAGCTGAATTAGCTAAACAGGGTAACACCATTAGCATGTTGCTTGTTGGTATACATCGTGGTTTTTTTTTTTTTTTTTTTTTTTTTTTTTTCTCCACATTAACATATTGATAAATAGTTCACGAAAAGTGAGAAAACTCCACACCGGTATGTAGAGCTGATGTTTCAGAAACTTTTCGATACTGTCTTCTGATGTGAACGCTCAAATCTCATTTAGATAGTTATTGTCCAATAAAAATGGCATAGGTTAATTGACAGCTACTTATTGAAGAATTAGACACTTTTGCAATATTCGGAAATCTTTATTGTAGAAATATTTTGCCAATAAGTGGCTTCTTCAGTCTGGTACAGAGATGAATACTAGAAGAGGAGAAGCAGTTTGAGGCAATCGGTTCTTTGGCCTTGAGTCGATATGTTCAGTCCATTGATTGACTGATTACCTCAAACTCCTTCTCATTTTCCAGCAGTCATGTCTGTGCCAGACTGAGGAAGCCACTTGTTGGCAAAACATTTCCAAAACAAAGATTCCCAAATGTTGCAAAAGCATTTAATTCTTCGAGTTGTCAGTTTTGTAAAGTATTTACATCACAACAGCTACTTATTACTCAGACTTCAGTGTTGTCTTGGTGTGATTCACACCACACGGGATTGTAATGCTAATCTGTGTAATGTTATATTTCAGTGGTAATTAGCTACATTATGAAGATTATTTGTACAACTAGCGTGAACCCCTGTGTAGTATAGCATCTTCTTAACCGTCACTGCAGCTAAACTTAGCACTCTTATTGTACTTTGGTGCTAATTTTTATTCTTTATTTGTATACAGGTTGTGGCCTAGAAGGGAAGAGGTTTATGTGAATAGGTTGCCAAAAGAAATTATTGATAAACTTAATTGTCACTGTTATATATGCAGTACAGTACTGTTATTAGTTTCTTGTGTGCATGGTTGTTATTTGCCACTTTTACTTTGGGCCTCTGTATAAATTTTCTATAGTTGAATAGGAAATTTGCTTGTTTTATTTTATATAGTATATATATTGAAGAAAAAATGATGTATACAATGGTGGTAAATAATTGATTGCTAAAGACTTCCTCTTGCACTACACTTTGAAGGAGTACAAAATTTTACTGTCATATTCATTGTTTATTTTTTGTTTTTTATTTTTATTTTTTTGCATGTTTTCTGTGCGAGGTACATCCATTTTGTCGCTTATATAAGACATGACACATTGCTTGGGTATTACTTCAGGAAGAGAAATGTTAGTGTTTGGGTAAACCAGAACAATGGAAATTTGTTTTAACATTTTTGTTTTAAAAGACAGCTAATTAGTTGATGCTTATTTGTGAAAGTGTTGCAAGAATACATCTGCATTTTTATATTCCCTATAATTGGGCTTCCATATTTTGTTGAATAGAGAATTAACCAGATATTCAGGTTGTTGCTTTACCATATGCTTTATTTTAATGATTGTTAAAATATTGTATTATTATTTGTCAGTAAGTTATTTTTTTAGGCACATTTCTGAGCAGCTAGTAAGGTTGCATCATTGAAGAAATATCAATGAATCAGACAATACTGTAGTTATTTATGTAAAAGAGGCATATTATTTATACATTTTTTGTTATTTATACAATTATTAGTGTTGCTCACAGAAGCATGTATAGTTGAAGAACTCTTGATGCTAAATGAAGGCATGTTATTCAGAACTTGCAGTAAAGATTATTATTAAGAGTCACAGAGAGAGAGAGAGTGCTGAACCTAAAGTGGTCGTACAGCATCCGGGGAATAGGAGGTAACCAGGTTTGGTCCGAGGAAGGGGAAGGATAGCTCCAATTCTTTAGATCAAGAGCCTTTCACCGGCATCGATGCACCCCCGTGAAAGGGTTTGGAGTAAGGAATCTTTCGAAGTCTTCCTGTTATGTAATTAACATTGTGCATTGCCACACTTCCAGGTATATTTCTGTAAGTCAAATGTTAGAATCTTTACAGAGGAAATTCAGTGTTTTTTTTCCACTTGTCTATGGAAAATTGTCCTGTGTGATATTTTAATGAAATAATCAAGTTTGCCAACATCATTTTTTTTTGTGAAGTGACAATATTGTATCCAAGCATCATGTTTTGAAAATGTGACTATTGCATTGTGTTTTGTTTGGTGGAAAAGGGTTCAAATTAGCAGTGTAAGAGAAAAATTGAAATCTAATGCTGCATCAGGATTTATTACTTTTGTTGTCAAAACATTGTTTACAATTTTGTTTTAAGTACTTTTCCATAATTTTGTTATGCTTGTTACTGGTGAGCTGTTAGGTTACTTTGCTTCCTTAGTTGAAAGCTGCATTCTCATACCAATTAAAGTATACGACTCAAGTTGATCTGCGCGAGTGTGAACTTTTGTCAAGTGGTTGTGCATGTCGGCTCCACAAAAGTACATTTTTGTTAATTTGTTACGTTTAGTTCACTCATAAGTATAGTTTTATGCAGTGAAGTATCACTACTATAACTAATTATAGATAACTTATAAGTACAATCATTATTGTACTCTTCTCAGTCTGTACAATCCTGTTCTCTAAAGTAATTTATGTTCTTTGAAAATAAGCAATTTGATATTTAAGATTTTTCATGACTGTGTCTTGTGCAATATGCAAGTAGGATTGTCAGGAATTGATATCCGAAAGTGATCTTTTATGTAGCTTGCTTGTTATATGATTCTAATGATATTTTTTGATTACTGAACCTAATCTGTGCTACTTGTACTAATATGTATGCAATATTCATGTGTGATTTGTATTACTTTTTTCTATGCTGTCTGAGTAGTATTTATGAAATATTTAAAATGGCTAGGGAGTACATATTGTGCAAAGCCCTAAATATGGACTCAAGATTTTCTCTGCATATGCAATGTACTTCCTCCATCCAATTGATTTATAGGGCTCAGCAAGAGGTAGAAATTGTTGGAAACCTAAGTGGAATTTAGTGCTTGTAGCTCTGTGTATCCCTTAACTGTGACATGAACAGAGATTATTTTGCCTTGTATCCAGACTCAGTTATCAGCTAATTTTTCAGTTATCAGTCTTGGTGCTGACACTGGTACAAGTGGCCATGGGGGGAACCATGCTTTACAACCATCAACTGGGATCTTTGTTCAGGGTGATTTGTTTGTCATTTTTTTAGGCCATGAAGCTTGAAGGATGGATGGGAGAGTACTAACTCAAAAGATCTCAAAATGCATGATTTTGCACTCTTGTCTGTGAGGGCTGCTAAATGGTGAAATTCCTGAAGTAATGAATGTACATTGTTGTGTGCATGTGTATGTGTGTGTGTGTATCTGTGTGTCGTGTGTGTGTGTGTGTGTGTGTGTAGTAAACTGTGGGCTGAAAAAGATTTTCAGTAAAGTTTGATGCATACTGTGTAGTATTTTTGTATATGAAGATTCGCCTACTAGTTTGTGACAAGTGTATTGATTTGTTGCATTGTTCCAGTAAGCAAGTCGAGCTCTACACAGTGATGCCATGGGTGGAATTCCTTAATTGGTTGTTTTTGTATTGATTCACAAGCCGAATAAAAACGTAAAGGGTTCTGTGATAGTGTGGAAGCACAAAGGGATATTTTCAGTGGTTTGGATTCAAAACTGTGATATTAGTCTATATTTATTTAATCCCCATTTGTGTTCATGGTTCTCTCCATAATGGCTGGGATCCAGTTTGTAAAGTTGCCAGCTTGGTTGTTTGCGTTGATCCACCCGACCACACCTCTGTGTAGCGCCCCATGGAGCTCTGGGAATCCCCTGTAGCAATGTACATTCAAGTCCAGACTGTTTTTGTACCTGCGTATGAAAATAAAGCTGCTGTCAACTGCCAAGTCCTTCATTGTCTTGAACCTTTGACTTAGTAGGATCAAGTGCTAAAAAAAAAAAGGCTAATGGATTTGAAGAATTTGGTGATTACCATTTGCTTATAGATACTGTATTATAAATTACTGATGATCTAAACAAAAATATAATGCTCACTTCTCAATGGCTCAAACAGATTAAATGTTTTATCTTCATGTGGTTTCATTTGAGCCATTATGTTAGATATATAAGAGTAACCTGAGACAAATGCAGAACTGAACAGTATTTAGTTCTTCATTTCACTTTTTTCAAATAAAAACTTCAGAATAGGAAGCATAATTTATATTATTGGTCTTTTAGTTTACTATTTCTTACCTCAGGATATCTTAAAAAATATCTTCACGATTGTTTTTCTCTTATTTAGATAGAACTTTAAGGAAGAACAGTTTACAAAGGGAACAAGGCATTTAGCAATTTACCTCTTCAAAGCACTTTGATACTAAAGAGGCTCTTTATCTATTGAACTGGTGCTACACCTCCCCAGTGTGGGATGTAATCACATCTCATTTCTCAAGTGTTGTGTGACCCCCTCCCCCTTCCCAATGGGTTTAGTGCTTTCCCATGAATATGATAATCAAATTTAAGTAAATACGGCAATAGACAGTGAGAGAAAAACGAGTTAAAATGAAATAGATACAAGAGTAGAGAAAGGTGCAACTGCAACACAAGAAAATTATTTGGATTTGCTCTGAGAGTGAACAAGTTTTTAAAACTGACAGGAATATGATCACAGTTATGAAGCTGATTGTACATACTGCAGTAGATTATTATTATTTGTGGAAAAGTGCTAAACCTGTAAGGGTCATATTGCCTGAGGAATGGGAAGTAATGAATTCAATGCAAAGAGGGCCTCTTTAAGGGGGGCTCCTTGACGTGGTAAAGAGGCTATCAGTCTGAGGAATTGGACCTTGGTCTTCTTCCTCAGACCGAACCATTACCCCCAATCCCCTCCCTTTCCCATCTCCCCCATCCTCCCTTTCCCTTTCCTCCTCCTCCTCCTCATCCCTCCCTTATTTCCTTCCCAGTTTTACCCTGGGAGCTCTCTCCTCAGGCATTCTAGTTCCTAGGTAGGGGAAGGGTATCGTAGTCCATCCCATTCTGTTGAGGTCCTTGGCGGTGGTGTAGTTTGCCGTGGAATCTGATCGCCTGGGGATGTCCCGATCCTCTCCGGTCACCCGGGGGGTGGCTTTGGGTATCTTTCGGGCGACGGGTGTATCTCTGGAGGCCACCTTTCGGATTCCGGGGGTGGTGGCCGAAGGCGGTATGCTTTGTGGCGGATATCCGGCAGCCCTCTCTTTTGTCCGCTGAGATGGCTCGGTGGATGTGACGTTGCTATCCCGGATTGCTGGTTTACTGGCGTGAAGGGTAGGGTATGGCACGGGTTCCATGCAGCATCTGCACTACTTGGTGTTGAGGTCCTCTTGGGCACGGAGGGGATTTGCGCTCCTTTCATTCCTCCTAGGACCTATTCCTCCACGTTCCCCTTTTTTATTCTTTTTTATTTTTATTTTCTTTTTTCTTTCTTTTTTTTTCTTAAAAATAAAAAGAAAGAAGTAACCTAACCATGGCTGACCCAATCCATGAACCCACTACCCCCGGGCCCCTTCCTGATACCGCACCCAGTACTGACCCTGCCTCGTTAACGGATGACTCTTTGGACACCTCTCATGCCCCTGTACCTCTTGCTGGTGCTGGTTCGTCACCTGCTTCAGGTACCAGGGTCCCGACTGGCCCTTTCGATATGTCTGACCTTCGCTCTTCTCTGACCTTGATTCCGGCTTCTCCTCGACGGTGCGGCAATTTTCGACCGCTCGCCCGTCTCCCATCGGTTTACTGGCGTGAAGGGTGCAGTGGGCATGGCACGGGTTCCATGCAGCATCTGCACTACTTGCGGTGTTGAGGTCCCTTGGCACGTGAGGATTTGCGCTCCTTTCATTCTAGGACCCATTCCTCCATCGTCTCCTTTTATTCTTTTTTTTTTATTTTTGTTTTCTTCTTTCTTTTTTTTTTTCTTAAAAATAAAAAGAAA